>JABSTQ010007795.1:0-173532 GCA_013358835.2 Ixodes persulcatus
GTTTAAAAAAATTTTTGAGAATTTCACTTTTCTTTCGAGCAGAGTTGCGATGTCGCAAACCTCCTTTGCTACAGATTCGATTCGAAAAAAAAAGTTAGAAAAAACAAAACAAAAATAAAAACACAAAACAATCGCTTATTGGGTTGTGGGATATTTATATCAGCGTGTAGTTGGTCAGCCATTTAAGGTTGCGACGAGTCACTCGCTGTAGATGAGCATTTAGCCAGTGCAGTACAACTGCTAGCCTTGGTTTGCACAGTATCGTACGAGTACTTGTTAGCAACTGTCGAATTAGGACGCGAGCGTCGGTAGCGGCAGCTCCGCATTAGCCAAAATGTGTACTGCGTTACGCAAAACATCAGGGCGTACGTGCACAGCTTAGATTACAGTAAACGATTTTTTAGTACTCTCCATACGTTCAACTGTAAAATAATCAGAGACGCCGTGACGTACACTGCGCAAGCGGTCATGTCAATGATCCAGGCTTGTTTCTGAACATTTTAAAGATTGTATATTTTCGTGGCCTAGTGACGCTCTAATTTAGTAGCAAAATTCCTAAACACGTCATACAGGGTTTTTAAAATAAATTATTAGCCCCTTCCCCTGGCAGATGCGGAGCGCTCCGCGCCAGAGCCGTGTATGAAAAAAAAAATTGGGTTTGTGTATGTTTATACAGCCTAGAACTTGGTCTGCCTCAACGGGCGACGAGTCTCCCAGCTGTAGATGAGCAATTTAGCCAGTGCAGTACCACCGCTAGCCTGGGCTCTTTAACGTGCATCACGCAGTAGTGATACACGACCGCACGCCGGTACGATGCTCATCCAGATCGAAACGGCCCAGGGGTGGGGATTGAACCCAGGATCCTGGGTTCTGCAGCGCGAGCTTTCGCTCCACGTGCTCCGAGCTGGTGTGCGCTAGACCAATCGGCCAAAGACAATGTGGTCAGTGGGAGGCGCGGGCCGAGGCAGGGAATGCACCAGACGCAAAAAGAGTCCTTGACATGCTTTCTTGGCCAACCAGAAGCCGAAAAGAATCACCTAGCGATGGTAGCAAGAAACGGTTTTAATCATAGGTATATGTTGGTATATGGTTTGAATAAGCGCGTAAGAGTGAAATGTAGTTACTATTCATGGTCGAAAATAGGGTGCACGTGACGTTTCGATCATGATCATGCAGAATGATGTAAGAAATGAATGCGCCGCTCAACTCTATTTTTGCTCGGACCGAGGTGTGACCGCTCGGACAGATGTTCCCGGCCCTCGGAGCTTGGCGTACGGATTATGTCGATCATCCGCTAGTCGCACTCTTCCCACCATGATTTTGGATGACCGTGATTGGGGGGGGGGAAACATCAGGTGCAACCATATTTCAGTCACCGAGGAGTTACTCCGACGCCTTATTAGTTTGTTTCCTCGCGACCACCGCCCAGGGTACTATTTCCGACTTCTGGTTGGCCACATCGAATTTGTGAAGACGCCTGGAACACGCCCAGCCCGCTTCGGCCAATGGCGCCTCCTCATTTGCCTCCTATACTTACCAATTAATGGCCAAACTCTCTACATATACGGCTCTGCTCCACGCTAGCGGTCGTCGAGCGGTTGGCCGGTTGGCCTCCGTGAGCGATCGGTCACATGATCCACCCCAGTGGCACGCGCTGCGGAGCAAATCGAGCGTAACGCTCCCAGCGCCACCTCTTTCAGAGCGACTGCCCTCACTTTTTAACAATTTCGGTTCCCATTGCTATCTCGCTGAAAGCATGAAGTTCTAATCCGAACTTCATGCTTTGACAAAAATTTTGAATGTTTACTACTTGATTAACGGTGACTCCGACGTTAAGACACAATTTATTATTCCTTACAGTTATATAAATCCAATGAAGACAACTAGAAATACTTGTACGAGCCGTAGAATGCAATTAAGCATACCAAAGACGTATGCCTTAAAGCGATCGTCATCTCCGAAGGCGACTTCCTTCTGCGGAGTATTCGGCGTATTGTCTTCTAAATATTGCAATTACATTACAGAGACCACACAACAAACAAACAACATACCTAGCTCTTCATCCGAATGGGCGCGCACAACGTGTTCAACGTAACGCAATATCTTGGGCCTCTGAGCTGGCAAGGCGAACGGCGCGGAAAACACTTCGCTGAGAACGGCTGCCTCGTCGTCACTCCAGCTGGAGCTAAGCTGGCATCTTCGTCGCTGTCGCTGATTTCGCTGTCACTGTGCTTTATTAGACCTCCTGAAATTAACTGCAACGATGTCATCGCCGCAGTGTGCTCGTGCGAGTCGGTCATGACGAGAGGAACGAAATTAAGCTCAGCAGAGAGCCCACCCAGCAATCGAAACAAAAAAGCCGCGAAACTCCTTCACTCTCCCGCGGGAACGTTGATAACCACACTGAAATATTGCGAGTGACTTCAGATCGTAATCCTCCGAAAAAGGCTGCGCGATGAACTACTCCGGACCGCATGACATGAAAGCGAACTAATATTTTATTGCGAACCACTCTGTGCTAATTCATCAAAAGTGTATTTTAGTGGTGTATTTAGCATGTGAAATTTCGAAGCGTAGCTCCCTTGTTTTGCGTGTTAAATATTAGACAAAAAATTAGACCAACAAACTTGCCAGAGTCAACGGAGGATGTAAATGCAAACAGCCGAATAAGCGAGATTAGAGCTTGTGGCGCCATCTCCCGATAGGCGCCATGAACAGACAATAAGGTCGTGTGCTTTCGACTGACTGCGTCGTCTGCACCTGTCGGGAGATGGCGGCACAAATCCAATTTCGTTTTTGCCGCCGTTGACCATGGCAAGTTCATTGAGATCATCCACTAATCTCTTTCACAATTGCTGGATCAAGCTTTCCCGCGCCGCTTGGTCGCTGCCGCTGCAGCGCGAGTGGTGCCACCGGACGGCCGTCTTGCACAAGGCCAAATTGCCTTTCTGCTAGCGTTGCAGAGCTTGTTCTTTGTACAAAGATAAGCGAACGGCTTATAAGGTACAATCCAGGCGCGTCTTTGCTTCATTCAGGCTCAATTTCATGATATAACATGAATGCGGGGATTGCAGGTCGGACGGGGCTCCGAATTTAGCAGGTGCGGTTCGGATGCGGATGATCAAGTGTCATCCGCGCAGTGTTGGGTAAAGTACACCTAAAAAGTACTTGAAGTAATGTACAAAGTGAATGAGAGGTGATGTACTTGAAGTAATGTAATAAGTACACTGGGTGCAATGTACTTGAAGTAAAGTACTATAAATAGAATGTACTTTCAAAGTAAAGTACATTCTATTTATAACACAGTCTTTCGTGATGACCTTCCAGTCCTCTATAGAGTGATTTTTTAACTGGTATGCATTGCCCCACGGGTAATTGGGGGTGCATCACTTATTTTCGGAAATGGCGGTTAATATTGTATAAAGTCAAGTAGCCACAGAAAGTTATTTTCAGAAATGGCGCCAAATTCAGAAGTCCGGCTTCTGAATTTGGCACCGCTTGTGCTGGCTTGTTGCACCGGAGAATCAAGAAACTTTGAAATCGAAGGAAAAGACGAGAGAGGAGAATGACTCAAACCATTGAGGCATTCTCCTCTCTTGTCTTTTCTTCGAGTTGAAAGTTTCTTAATTTTTCCGCATCAGTTTCAGTTGTTAAATTATGATTATAATTGTCCACTCCCCATATTTTTAACCTTCTCGCTTGCGCTAACCGAGCGAGGAGTAGTGAAAGTTCGCAAAGCTATGTGTAAGCCGCCCCCCCCCCCCCCCCCCCCAAAAAAAAAAAAAAAAAAAAAAAAAAAACGGAGCGATACGTTGTCTGCTCGCGTTTCTGGTGAGACCTAGTATTTCTTCAGAGTTGACAAAGTATCGTTTTATGATACACATTTAACAGGACCAAATTTGGGGAATGTATACTTTGAAGTCAGGAGTTGTACTTTCCTCAGAAAGTACTAGAAAAAATACTTTAAGTAAAGTACAAGTACATGCCCAGAGAATGTTCTAAAGTAAAGTACAAGTTTTCTAAACCTACTTGAAGTAGTACTTTAAGTACAATGTACTTAAAGTAGTTCCCAACACTGCATCCGCGCCGGGTTCTAACCGTTGCCATTTAGCCTAATCGGCTCGAACCAGACGAATGGCCTTCACACCTTAAGTCTTTACCACAGCTTTCTTAAAGGTCGAATTTAGCGCACGATTATGTCTAATCAAATAGTAGTAACCATCCCGTGCATAGCGAATTTCCGAATGCATGGTTTGTAAGTAGTCTCGAGAAACAACGAAAAGAGCTGCGCCGACTTACCACATCTTCGAGATTTTGTTTCACTGCGCTCCGAGTGCTCACCACCAAAGCTGTAATGCAGCTAAATAAAATTATCTAAGTTACAGTAATAATAGCTTCTTAGTTTCATTGAAATTTCAGTAACTGTGGCGGTAACTCGGTTACGTTTTCGGTGTAACACTGACAACTATACATAAAATATAAGTTATTTATTCTCAACATCGGCGCAACTGCACCTACATGTTTTTCCCCATGTTGGGAAATAATTCCTCGACGAGCAATCACAAAACGTTTTGATGTCACGGGACATTTTAAAAGTAATTGCATCGATTCTTAATCATCATATGTATTTGTAATTTCTTCATTCATTCATAGTAACTAGATGCATTAGTAAGAATCTGATAGTGTGTCTGTGAGTTAATTGTATCTCACTGAAGTGACTATAACTTTGTCCTAAATTTTTAAGAGCTGCTTTTACTGCTCCATCTTCCATGTCCATAGCCCCTTCAGAGCGTTGCTTCGCCACGACGTCACGATGAACTATCGCGAGATGGTGGCATTGGAACTGACGACCAGCAGAAAATAATTATATATTTTTAAAATAATTTACATAAAGCACCATTTTTTTTCTATTGTATACATGAAGGTTTATTTTCATTTATTTATAATTTATAAGTTTATAATTCATTATTTCTTTCTCATGTTAACTATTGCCATCTAGTCTGGGGAAATACAACAAATGCTAATTTAAATAAAATACTTGTCCTTCAAAAAAAGTTGTTAAGAAACATTTGTAATGTTCCATATGACCATCCCAGTGCGCCTCTTTTTAAGAGCCTGAGTCTGATGCCTGTGATGTGTCTCTATCAATATCGACTGTGTATAACCTATAAATCACATGTAGAAGGAAATGCTCGTAAATTTCTGGAACTCGCGTCCCTAACACCAAGAGTGACCGCATATCCTACCCGTAACACGGAGTACTGGATGCTACAAAATTACAAAACAACATATGGCGAGCAAATGACATCAAGTACACTACCTAGGCTACTCAACTTCCTTAACACCAAAAACATCCACCTTCTTAACATGTCATTTAGAGACCTACGAGCATTCTTTTCTTCTAATATGACTGTGTAGCAAATGTATATTTACCTTTTAGACAATACTACCAGAAATGTATTGCCTTCTTTTGCTGTTTTCTTTTTGTATTGAACTGTGCTTTGCGTGTATGTATTCTTTTTCTGTGAATATTTTTTTTACATGAATTTTTGTCTTTTTTGTTTTGTTTTCTGTGCCACTGCTGCCAAATGTAAGGATGGGGGGCCGAGGACTTGTCAAGCTGCATCATGCAGCTTTTTTCCTCGGTCTCCCTCCGTCATACACTTTTGACGGAAAATAAAACATATTATTATTATTATTATATTATTAAGGTAAATCCGCAGGCAACGCCACTCGCTCTCAAGGTCTGGCGATAGTGTACAACTGAATTTTCATCACCGGTCACGCGGGAGGACAAGAAGCGACGGAAGCGAACTTAGTACTGCTATCGCGCAAGATCACGTACTATTTTACGGCGCCTGGAACGCGTCTTCGACAGGTGCGTTTGCCGTCCTATCCCGCTCGTGCAGCGGATAGTGCTCCCAAAGTGGCAACAAATTGCATCACAGGAGCCGGCCTGTCATGCCGTGGGATGCCGCGACTATGGCGTTTGGTCGTAGAAAGGCTGGTTAAAAAGGCGAGAGACTGCAAGGGTCGCTGTCGTCACGGCGTTCCATCTCGTGTCTGCGTTTTGGTTTTCCTCGACTGTCTGGCTGCAGTGTGACCTACTGCAGAACTGGCGTCAGCCGTATCCATATCCGCATCCACATCCGCCGTTGTGCCACCGCCAGGATCGTGGCAGGCAACAGTATGGTAAAGCCCCTCTGTGGCACTTTTATGACGTCAACGGGTGGATATCGAGGGACCACTTTTGAAAACGCGGTGAACACACCAGTCGGAGACGCACACTCCGGCACCATTAGCGGATAGTAAGAGTTGCAACAGTGCAACGAGGTAGAGGGGATTAGAGCAATATTCGACAGGCAAAAATGACCCTCACTTGGCTGCCGCCATGTTGTACGATTGGGACCACTAGGCACGTGACCGTACCAAATCCTGAGGCCTTTACGCAACACTGAGCCAAGATTTGTACTGTGATCGCTGCTGCAAAAAAACATGATACACTATTTTTTCAATACTGTTAACCCCAGAGGTCAGTCTCTAGCTCCGATAAAAACCCAAAATACAGCGCTGCGGCTGACGGCATCAAGCGGAGGCTTTACGAAGCTGCCCGAATTTTTGTCGTAAAAGCACATTTTGGACTCGAAACAAACGAAACATAACTGATCTCATCGGTACTGTTAGTAAAGTTCAATAAGCAATTATTTGTGCACTGTACTACGTTAAAATCTAGACGTAAAACTATAAGCTCACTTGTCTAGTGGTAAAAAATGTGCAACATGGTGCCGGCCATTTGGGGTCATTTTCAGCTGCCAGTTTATCATTCTAAGGCCCTCTACCTCGTTGCAACTGTCCTTCCTGCATTCTGGCGTATCTGCCAGTTAAACATTACAAAATAAAGCTCTGGTCTACAAAGTTTGACAAAACGCGAAACCTAAAATGTCACGGCGATTGGAAAAAACAACCAAAAAAGATGTCTGTACATATATATATGTATATATATATATATATAAATACCATTTTTTCGTGGCGGCCGCCATGTTGAATTCTGAGGTAGCTGATTTGGGGACATATATCAAATCACTTCATTTCCTGATTGAAAGACGCTAAAATTCAAAGGGTTCATGCAGCAGCTCTACATTTGTTCTTGGCTATAATTTTTTATTGTAGTTACGCCTTAACTATTCAGTTTAGTTTCCATCGCCCGACGCAACTGCGTACATCATATTTGAAGATGACAACCGTCAAACGAAAACGACCTATATATATGGCCGCAAATCTACAACGAAACGCCATATTATCCCAAAAGTTTTGCAAATCTTGGGAGGTTGTCCAAAAGCCCCTTGATGTGTTTGTGTTTATCTTACAAGCAGCTTCACGTGCGCCAGTGCAGGAGGCGCGCACTCCTTTCGGCCCTTGGAAACCAATTGCGGTGCAGCACTCGTTCGTGGCACGCACAACAACGACTGTCGGTACCTGTAAGATATGCGAAGCGGGCACCGCCATTTTGGTTCTTAGTGCAGACTGCAGAGCGTGCGCCACAGACCTCTTTCAAAAGTCCGCCTGTCCGTCATTGCTTGATCACGGAATCTGAGCGAGTATTGGACACGAGGCCTGCGTCATCGTTCGGAGAGGACCCGGATCCAATCACACGCTTCTTGTCCAATAGATGGATGGATAGATGATGGACGAATATTGGCTGTACCCTTTAAATCGGGTGGTAGCTAGCGCCACCTAATGGCGACTGCTAATATGTTGCTGGATGGACTTTTCAAAAGGGTGTATTGGCGGTAGTTGTAATTCAAAAATGCCACTTCCTGAACTTTCTGATATGGTTTCGGGGGGCTCGGGTGATTATCATGTTTGCTTTGTCGCGGACTGCTTTAGCCTTCCCGAAGAACGGAAAGCGATTCGCGCCATTTCAGACGGGGCCTCAAATAACTGTCAACAATGATCTTGAGCTCCAAGATGACCGAACTCTAAAGCGTAGCTTATGTGGCAGCTCGGTAGACCTTTTTTCGGTTACTAGCCACCTGATAGGCATACCAGGTATGGTGACGAAAAAAATAATAAAAATTTCAACCTGCAAATAGTAAAACAATAAGGGGAAGGCAAGACCAGAATGGGTGGCGGTTACGCTTATATCCTACATGGCGCGGCGACGGCAAAAAAAAAAAAAAAAAAAAAAAATGTTTTCGCGATACTGAAAGTGGCGATATTTCAAGATGGCGGCGCCCTTCTGAAAAAGGTCTATAGCCTGTTCCAGGTCAAGGAAAGCGGGACAATCCCCTCCCACAAAGCCCTTTACTCTTTCCACTTCAACCGAGCGAACGTGTAGATGTGGAAACAACCAATCACGGCGAAAAGAGAGGTTGGTGGATTTGTCCTGCCTTTCTTACCCAGCAACGGAGTACAGTCCGACCTAACCAGGGGCTTTGCTAGAGGGCCGTGATTAGAAAAAAGTAAAAGCGGAATGTAGCCCCCCCTTCCATCCCCCCCTCATTTATTCCTGGCCGTCACTATGTTGTGTGGTGCACTTTCTAATCCAACAAACACGTGATCTTACCAGATGCCTGACGCAAACGGCAAGATGGCAGCGCCCAAAGCCCTTTGGAACACGCTTGCCATAGACGTCGCTGTGTGAGGCGCTGGAATCGGGGTGTGGAGCTGCTCTGTGGCGGCGTTCTTGGTGCTCTCTCACGTAGCTATAACGAGAAAATATGGACGAGGGAGAACTTTATACGAGCTCCGCTCCGGAGCAGCGTGTCTAATAACGCCGGTAACGCAGAACCTGTCGTACGTGTCGTTTCTTTTTCTTTACAAGCGCTCAGGCTGCTTTCAATATCGCAACGAATGCTGGTTTCCACATTTACCGCATTCCCGTAGATTTCAGCATCGCAATGTACAAGCTGTATCGGTTAAAGTATGAGGTGCCTGTACTTTCGAGACAAGGTCGTGACCAAGCTTCAATTAATTCATTTCCCGTCCCTCACCGACGTAACGCTTAGCGATCGGTTTCCTCACAGAATATCAAAATTTATTTTTCAGCTTGTGTAACATTCGGTGAACCGTTCTCTTCTCGATCACACAAAAGGTAAAAACCGGCAGAAAATAAACTCATTTCTTGAATGCGTTGCAAACAAACAGTTTTACCCAATTCGACGGGCGCTTTTTTTTTTTTTTGATAGTTGCCGATACAGGTAGTTGTTCAACACAAAATGTTTCAACTTTGGTTGTGTATATCTCTCTCTCTCTATCACACACAGGAACACACACGCGCACAGACACGTACTAAAACACCGCTATTTTCGATGTCATTAGAGAGTTTTAGTAGATCGTGTTTTTGAGTCATGCTATTTGGAGCGGGAGCTCGCGCTGCCACTCCGATGCGTGCTCTGAAGCGCGCGCCCGTAGCGGTAGCGGGCTTTTTAAAACGATCTACTAAAACTCCCTATTAGATAGTTTTAGAATAGGGGGACCCAAAGCTTGGGGGCCCCAAAGAAATAAGGGTTCACCACTGCGCTTGCGCAGAACCCAAACTCCGTTTGGAGTTTTGGATTGGCGCTCGCTCCCAACGCAGAATTCGAGAAATAGTGTGGGGCACCTATTTGCTTGGGGCCGGGTTGCGTCGCAAACATGGCGGCGCCCTTTCCGCTCGCGTCAGAGCAAATTCGTCATGGTCGCTGCAGTATTAGCAGATTTTATCGCCAATGAATGGTGCAACCGGCTTCCGCTTTGCTTTATCTCGCTCAAGTCACAAAGAATGAGCGGTGCGCTTGCCCCATTTTAGATCGTCCCTGATTCTGGCCGTTCTAAGCCTAAAGAGACGCGGTAACCGTTGGCATGGTAACGTATTGCAACTCCGTGGCTCCGAGTGGATTTCGTTCGTGGCGCGATACCTGCAGCCTGAAAACAAGTACTTCAAGGCTTCAAGCAAGCTGAGATCTAAATAGAGCAGCTGCTCGCAAAGTATGCTCGCTTGCGTTCGTCCTTAGTTTCGACATAGTTGAAGGCCTAAATCATCGGCGACAGACAGTCAAAGCGCACACGAACGCCCAAAAAATCCGAGAACGAGCGACATATTAGAGCGCTACAGATTGAATTGTTTCGGCTGAATGAAGCCAACAACATATATACTTATTTTAGATTGTCTCTTGTTTTAGCCGGCTTGATTGGGATTTACCTTAACTATTATTTCTAAACAAAAAGTACATGCTAACTGCACATGTTTTACGTTTTTTTAATATTTTTCTTTTTTGATTATTACGCTCGTTAGCCGCATTGGCGCTGCAAGCGGGAAACTTACACCGAATCTAATGCTGAGGAAGTCGCACTTTTGAATCATGACAATCGACAGTTGCGTCTACTCTGCAGCTACTCTAAGCGCAGCTCATTTAGCGGCTCTAGTTCCCGCGAACCTCCTTTTCCCTGACTGAAACTGAAACTAAATATGAATAATACACCATTATTATAGCTTATTTAGGTATGAGCAACTACACATGACGAGAGGAGGAAGCAGCCGGGTAGGAGAAGCGCGGGTTTTATGTGTGACCGTTCTAACCCTCTCAAAAGACAAAATGCCAGCTTGCGCTGGTTTCAAAAAGACGATTCAAAAGAAAAAAGGCGGCACGCTGTGTTCTTTGTGATTGTGCGTCTAATTCATATGCAGGTACATTTGAAGATCGACGGCGGACGTCGATCGTCTTGAGGTAATGTAACGTATTAACATTATATAAATAATAAACATAATGAAGGACTAAACGACTCAATTTTTTAAATCATGTATTGTAATGTGGCGGTAGGCTATTGTACTTATTGTTGATGAAGAGCAATATGAGGTGACGAGGTAATGATTAAATGATGAGGCTATATAAGGACGACGACATTAGTGGGTATCGAATCATAACGTATACAGTGCCAGACTTGTTTCAAGTATCGTGTACCCAAAGACTTTTCTTCACCCGCAACAGAAAATGGTAGAATCAATGAGGACGCTGATTTAATCTGTACGTGGAACATGAAAACTGCACTGCGCGAAAGTGCAGGTTATTTAATATGAAGGACAGATTTCTAGCAACATCTCCTGATGGACTGCTTGAAACCAGTGGCCTCGTTTAGGTAAAGTGTCCCCGTTCCAAAAGGTTCGTATTGCCTACCGAAACCGCAAAAGAGTATGAGGCGAAAAATAAAAAGGAGCCTGGTGTGAAAGGTCCACATCACCAACATAGCCTCTGCCACCAAATACAAGGGCAGTTACACAATACACAAAGAGATTTTTGTGATTTCGTTATATTTACACTCAAGGGCATTGATATCCAACGTATCCAGAATTTCAGCGGGATGACATCATCTGGCGAAACAAAATAGAGCCTTTTCTACTAAAGTTCTACTTGAGAGACCGGACTTCCGCTAAAATTCTTCACGTAGACGAGTTGTCCGATCGAATAAACTGCCATTACTCCCGATCTGGAAATCTCTCGATCTTTGTTCGTAGGCCATTGTGTCATGAGATTGAGGGGTGTGGCTCTTCGCCCGCCGAACATTTTTTTCGGCGGGTGTTTTTCTCGTGGAAGATGAGACCGTCGCGTGCTGCCGGAACAAGAACCTGGCGATTCTTCACTGAACTGCTTCTTCCGTAAGCTTCAAGAGGGCTTTCTTCGTTTCGCACACCATCTGTTCTGTTTGCCCGCTGGTTGCAGGATGGTATGGTGCACTAATGTGGTGCCTGATGCCGTTTTTATTTTTCTAAAAAACTTGTTTATTTTATTTGAAAGAAGATTCGGCGCGTCATCAGAGAAAAGTATTTTCGGTAGGCCAAAAGTATCGAAACGAAAGCGTAGAACGTCAATGACGCGTTTAAACGTCATGACATGCATCCTGTAAACTTCCAATCACTTACAATACGCATCGACCACGACTCCGCAGATGCGGATACGTTTCGCCACCCACCGACTGCCTTTCCACTTTTGTCGAAAGGTGTATTTACACCTTTTGACTTTTGTCTAAAGGTGTAAGTGTTCGAAACGTCGACAACGTCGGTAGCCACGTGCTGTGCTTGACACTGGGCACTTACCATTCGCTGAGAAGAAACATGCTTGTTCGTCTGCCACGAGTCGCTCAATATCAGGTCATGACGGCCACTCCATCTTCCTACAAAACAGGTCTTCATTGTCCGCATGTCCACAGTTAGCAGTCACGTGAACTTATTAATTCCCGAACGCTCATCACTTGCCGTCACTAAACGCCACTCAATCATAGCGTCTTATGTGCATTGTATAATAAACGCCTTCCTATTTATACTGATGCTTTTCATCATATTCCTCCTAAGCTTTACTTACAACACAATGTGTGTCGGTACTTCCGAAAATATTGCAACGGTGTTTGTTTTCTGGGAACTATAATGTAACAACCTTTACGACATCTTCCGGATCCCGTGAAGCACAATATTCCGTTGCGTCACTTTTCAGTCGTCATTATAATGGCGAGGTAAATACCGTAAATCGCGAAGCAGTTTACTAGACGTCCGCTTCCCCTGGTGTCTTAAAAGATTGAGTCTACTGAGCGTGCACTCCTGCACAAGAATGTTTTATTGACAGAATATTGACACGCCAATCAACAATCGATTTCTTCTTGGTAAGATTTAATGCGAACGCCCGTGGCAACCGCCGAACCGCATGTCCCTATAAGCAGTATTCACTGGGCGCCATATTTGTGGGTGCTGTCTACAGCGCATGCTCAGAACGAGCCCCCATTAATAGGCTGCTAAGGCCGGCCATTTTGACGGTGTGGAATGCACGTTGCAAAAGAACCCTGGAAGCTAGCCATCAGCACGCGCTCAGCAGTCGCGCACACAGCTATGGCCGCCAGTGAATACTTCCTATAGACCTTTCCAAAAACGAGCTTGTGGCCGGTGCCATTTTGAGCGTTCGTGCGAATGGCGCGTGCTTCGCTCGCTTTCCGAAGCGACGAACACGCACGTGCTGGACTGTGAAGATCGCACGCTGGACTGTGATTTTGTAAACATTGGAAAGGTCTATATCAGCCTGACATTCTCACTGACAAGAGTTTGCTGGGCCACGCTACTGAGCCAGCTGAGCACAGCTGGCAGCGGCGCGAGCAAGGCCACGATGGGAACGTGATGGTGCTCGAGCCATCCCACCTTGAACCAATATTTCGGCCACCCCACGGGTGCGTGTCGCCATCTATTGGTTGAACTAACGCCTTGTTCAAGATGGCTGCCGTGGTACTGCAGCCTTAACTTGTGTCGGTCATTTTCATTTTCAATTTTTTTTTAATTCATTATACAATCATCCGCAAATAACCGTACGGTAACATCCGGATTTACTTGAGCCGTGATATCATTAATGTATGATGGGAAGTGCGCCAAAAAACGAGGACAAAGAGAGGCCCACAGAACAGTGCGTAAAAGCCGCCGCCGAGGGCAGAACCAGCGAAGTAAAGGGCGCCGGCGGGCCAACACCACGGACGACGATCGTGCCACGAAAAGTGGAAAGGCTGAACGTTTTTTTTTTCTAAACAAATCTGTGACATTAAAAGAAAGCGTTCAGCCTTTCCATTCTCGTGAAGAAGGAAGACCAGCGGAGCTGTACTCCATACACTGCCGCAACGCGCACGCGCCCGTTTCCCGCTTGTCGTCCGACACGCCGCCGATCGTGGATACGTCTCCGGCGACCCAGAGTTGGTCGCACACGGCGCACGTGACGCCAAACGGGTAATCCACGAACTCCCTCCGGAACGTCGCCGTCGCGCCCGGGAACTGTTCAGCCGGCGTGGAGTGCAGTCGTCGCCGGGCCTCGCGCTTGCGCTTGGCCTCCGTGGCCCGCCGGCGCCCTTTACTTCGGTGGTTCTGTTCTCGACGGCGGCCTTCCAGGCGAGCGATGGGCTCTTCTTTGGCAAGGGAATCTGAAGCACTCGACGCAGAGGAAGTCGAGGCGACAGCGGCTTTGCGGCGGCTACGAACCCATTCGCGCTGCTGCGTACGTCGCCGCTCCTTCCGCAGCCAGTCTTCTTTCCCCGAAAGGGCGCGCGGCCGACCCATCCTAAGTCCAAACCGAAACTGATAAGAGCGTAGGAAACAGCACGCAAAACAGACGAGGACGAAGAAACACACGTGACGAGCACTGCGCTCGTTACGTGTGCTTCTTCTTTGTCGTCGTCTGTTTTTCGCGCTGTTTCCTACGATGAATTCCCACCAACGCGCCGGCCAACTATCCATTCTTCTATGATAGCTGTAGAGTTCCTGTATAGACTCCCTACGGGAGCCAGAGTTGCGCGTTCATCCCCGTAGCGCCGTCTTTCCTGCACGGCATGTTGATCCTGCTCCTCACGTGACTGAATTCGGCGAATAGCGGCGCCGCGCGTTCGAGGCGCGCGGCGCGCGCAAAAGCATGGGAACGTACTGTCCGGGCGCGTGCAACGTCTACTTTCCTGCACGGCATTTGATCCGGATCCTCACGTGATTGGACCTCGGCGAATAGAGGCGCGGCGGCATGTGGAAAACAGACACGCAACTCTGGCTCCCGTAGGGAGCCTATAGGGGGTATTCACTGGCCGCCATATTTGAGGTCACTGTTTAGAGCGCATGCTCAGAACGAGCTCACATTAATAGGCTGCCAAGACCGGCAATCTTGATGGTGCGGGGTGCACGTTGCAAATAACTGTAGAAGCTAGGCATCAGCACGTGCTCAGCATTAGCGCACACGGATATGGCCGCCAGTGAATACACCCTATACAGGAACTCTAGATAGCTGTGAGTTCCTGTATAGACCTTTCCAATGTTTACAAAATCACAGTCCAGCGTGCGATCTTCACAGTCCAGCACGTGCGTGTTCGTCGCTTCGAAAAGCGAGCAAAGCACGCGCCATACGCACGAACACTCAAAATGGCACCGGGCACGCGTTCATTCCCGTAGCGCCGTCTTTCCTGCATGGCATGTTGACCCAGCTCCTCACGCGACTGAATTCGGCGAATAGCAGCGCCGCGCGTTCGAGGCGCGCGGCGCGCTCAAAAGCAGGGGAATGTTCGGCGGGGCGCGCGCAACGTCTACTTTCCTGCACAGCCCTTGATCCGGCTCATCACGTGAACGCGCAACTCTGGCTCCCGTAGGGAGCCTATACAGGAACTCTAGATAGCTGGAAAGGTTGGCGCCATCTACGAGCAATGGCGGCAACCATACTGGTTGTGTGCTTGCCGCGGCCGCTTATAGATGGCGGTAGCTGTCCAGAGGCGTTTTTGTCGACAAGTGTTTTATACCGGACACGATCCTCGGGAACCTAGCCCCTGACAGCTCCGCTGTAAAAAAAAAAAAAAAAAAAAAAAAAGTCTCGGTACATTTTAACAATTTTTATGAGTTGCGAATGCGAAAGCATGAATGTCGTTCTTCCGCTCTCAGTCCGTCTGCGGTGTACTGGCGTGAACGGCCACGTTTCGGGACTGTCGAGATTGCGGCCGCCGACGATAAAGATGCCTCAGTCGCCGTCATGCTCCTCGGAGCCGAGAGAGGCAGCAGCCGCCGCAACCACTAATGTGGTTTTTGCGTTCGTGTTTTGATGATGACAACTGAATCTAGACGCGCTAAGTATCCCTAAAAACCAAAAAATATAGTCATACGGTGATTATTTCTTTAATAAAAATGTAATTGAAGGCCGCCAAACCTCGGATCCATCCGAAAATGAAACCACTCTCATTGGTCATCGCACGCTTATCAAAAGGATGTCGGGCCAATGGCGTTGGACGACGTTCCGTCGCACAGTCATCCCGAGGGAGCCGCACCGGCCGAACTTCTTTGTCATTCGAGCTTGGATCATGGCGGAGTTCTCTACGCTCGAGGACCTGACGCCGTTAGAGGTTGAAATTCTTCGGCGGACAGCCGACCTGGGGATGATTTCCTATGACGCCACTCCGACGGGCGATGTGGACGATAGCAGCGCTTCGGAGTCGTGTTCGGGTTCCGAGGACGACGAAACGCAGACCTTTTCGGGCGTTCTTCGATTTGCGGTTGGGGCAAGTCGTAACCAAACCAACGTTTGGCATCGCAGCGTAACCTCTGGTACGTGATGTCAAACAATGTCGCCACGTTGACTTTCGCCTTGAGAGGAGGCTGGTTCAGACATGTGCAACGAGCGAGTTACCTACGACTGCACCCGTTGCAACCGGAACGACCGCTCTGCGCCGCGCGTACACACACCTGCAACCGCTGCAACAAGCGCAGCGGGTCGGCAGCACGGCGACCGCTTCTACGCCGCCGTCAGCTGTTTCAGCGGCGCCTCTAAAAAGGGGACGCACTGCCACTCAATGCCGTAACAGAATATAGACATACAGTTTTTTATAGCCTAAAGCCTTATTTTTTTTTTCATGATAGGCTTGCAGGGTACAGTGGATGAAAGTAAAAGATTCAGTAAGCCGTCTTGGACGATCACGACTTTGCCATTAGTACAAATATCGCCACACGCCTTTTCTACGATTATAAAAGACGATGTAAACTTAGCAGCGATATAGCAACGTAGAAATATGAGTTCGTGATCAGATAGACGATGCGAGCTATCAGGACTGCTAACACTAATCACTTTTTCTCCGGTGATGAAAACGCGTGAAAATTCGCATTCTTTATACGGCACGCGCCAGTAATAGCTTGAACTTGAGCACACGCATGAAATGCGCCAAATAAGAAATCCGGGCGATGTTTGAGGACACAAATGCTTAGAAAGCACCACTGTAGTCGAAGTAAACAAACACGACGGCACGGGCGTTTCTGCTGTCTTGAGAGTGTCGCCACGACATCGCCGCATGAGTAGGTGGATCTTCCCTTCTAGAACGTGCAGGGTTATCAGAGCGACACACGAAGAAAATTCACAGTCAAGGATAGCGCTTTTACGCGGAACGATGAGCTTCCACCACACCGACCACGCCAACGATCACCACCGACGCCCACGACCGGCATGCGACGCGCGCAACCAGTTCTCCTCGACCTGTGATTGGTCTGTCGCTGCGGTTGTTTCCAACGCAGCGGGGAAAGAAAGGCCGCCAAAATTTTCAAACATACGATAATTTTATTGGTCGGCGCAGGAACAGAAAAGAGTCCGCACGTATCCTGCGTGATTAATAGGCGGTTCTGCCTTCTAAAACTGAAGATATTCATTCACTGACACTTCCTTAACGCCATCGCACTAAAACGTAGCTTCCCCCAAAACAGCTTGAGTGTCCCTTTAAAGCTTAACAGATTTGTTAAGAAACAAAAGCCGTGATAGCTAGACAGGTTTGTATAGGTGAGTTAAACGTTCGGGGCACATTATAGGGTGCCAATATCATCAAGATAAGTCGAATAATTAATTAACACTTGTAAATTAACTTCCTAATTAGTGCAAATAAACATACGGTTAGAATTCAGAAGTTGCTGAGGGACATTGAAAACCAGTAAGTCAGTAATTTTAGATAAACTTTGAGCGCGTGGGGAGCGCAGTCGTGCGCTAAACTTCCCACTGTTCAACGGGCACAAGGCTGGCGATGAGTTGAACGCGAATGATGGACGGTAAATTGCTCAGGCGCGTTTTCTTACCGGTAGCCTTGCGGCTGCTGCAGGAATGATAACTTTATCGGTCCACCGTGCTTCTCCTGTGCTTTAATTATACATAAATTTTACCGACATAACATTAATGCAGGAAAGCTGTCAATTAACTCTTTAGTTAGTGAAAATAGACATGTGGTTCCTGTTTGAAACTTGCTGAGCGTCATCAAAAACCACTAATCAGTCATTTTAGAAGGACTTTGAGCGCCTGAGAAGCGCGGTTGTGCGCTAACTAAAGTTGCCACTCATTCAACAGGCACAAGGCTGTAGCTTTCCTCGTGCTAAAAGTATTTGTTATATTGACTGATTTAGTGGCTTTTGATGACGCTCAGCAAGTTTCTAATTAGAACGATGTGTTTCCTTTCAATCGTTAATTAACATACAATAGTTAATTATCCGACTGATCGTTACGATTAGCCCCCCATTTTACCGAGTGTCCCAAGTAGCGGCCAGGCTCTTTAAATCGAACGCAAAATTCGGTTCTGTAACCTATTTCGCTACGATTTTGTGCAGCGTTGCCCACAGATGGTGCGTTTTTTTTTTTGTGTAGAATGGGCAAAGAGCGAACTTATCTGAGAAAAAATGTAAAGAAAGAAAAAGGCTTAGCTTCTATGGAAACGCAGCGAAGCTACCGGTCTTCAAACAATACGGCGCCGCTTCGCACGGGAGACAAGAGATGGCGCAAGCGGTCGCGACGCCAACTGCCGCCAACGAACGAGCATACGGCGCCGAGAGCCGGCGTCCTTATCAGACGATCCTTTCGACTCAAAAGCGGCGCGAGCTTTTCTGATATTTGTTGCGAATGCTATATTTTATCATCCTTACTAATAAAACACATTGAATAGACACATTATTGATTAAAGAAACGGTTTGTTGGGTTATTTTAACTGTTTTTTTTTTTCATGGTACTTATGTCGTCTACTTTGGAGTTCCTTCTTGTTACCGCGCCTGTTCTTGTTTCTGAGGCTGTCACCGCCTGCGGAACGCGCGCCGCTTTTGAGTCGAAAAGATCGTCTGATAAGACTCCGGCTCTCGGCGCCGTATGCTCGTTCGTTGGCGGCAGTTGGCGTCGCGACCGCTTGCGCCATCTCTTGTCTTCCGTGAGAAACGGCGCCGTATTGTTTGAAGGGCGGTGGCTTCGCTGCGTTTCCACAGAAGCTAAACCTTTTTTTTTCTTTACTTTTTCCTCAGGTAAGTTCGCTGTTTGCAAATTGTACAAGAAAAAAAGCACCATCTGTGGGCAACGCTGCACAAAATCGTAGCGCGATAGGTTAAGAAACCAAATTTCGCGGTCGATCTGGCCGCTACTTGGAACACCCGGTATCTCCCCCTGGTCGCATAACTCACCTGCGCAAACGGAGATTCAATTTGAAACACTCCCAGCACGCACTCATTACCCACTCATCTCTGTATCATTTGCGGGCATGGCTAGGCCCGCTGCACCGAAATAAACAAGACCCTTGGGCTCTAGATTGCATCATCAGAGAAGGGACAAACCAAGAAGAAGGTGAGCAAGTGCGGAATGTGTGCGCGTTGTGCAAACTCGTTGGAGTGATGCGACGTCCGATAGCTTTCCTTGTTTACGATCGAAGGAACGCGGGTGGAGTGCCAAGACCTTGAAAGGATTTACCAGCTGTGCGCTCCTTTTTTTTTAGTTTGATTTGAATTCGTTCGCAATTATACTGCTGATGCAATCCGTAACGGAGCCTTGCGTAACGTTGTCACAAAAAAACACAACACAAAACTTACCTTGGAAAGCTCGTAGCGAATTTCAGTAAGGATTGAATTGACTAAATTGAGAATGGGTTCTAGAGTGGCACAAAGATGAAGCGATGAATTCTACGGGAAGAAGAAAAGAAAAAAAAAACACGACGGAAGTTATAGTTTCGCTTAAAAATCTTAATGAAAAAAATGAAATGTGTGACTTGCTTCCCTCCATAGCACTGACGTGGACAAGATTGATAAACGAATATTGCTTAAAAATATAACATAAATCTCTCTAGCCGTCGCGGCGTTCTGTCTTGTTTTAATTTCACAATTGTTGTAATAAGGGGTTCATCAGGCCGAAGCGAGCGATTTGTAGGCGTATTGCACTACATATTTCAGGTTCACTGCTCCTTGAAATGCCCGATTTTGGCATTGGTACAGTACAAACGCCGTGTACAGTACAGATCAGAAGGAGACGTGGCGCACTTGCGGGAGGATACAATTCTTGTTGATAACATTTTCTTGGAGACATTTAGATATCAGTAGCGCTGTCAAAAGAATAACTCTGAAATTTCTCAAGGCGCATAAAGTTACAAAACGTTCCAAGAACATTTATATATTACTTTATTTCGGCGATTGTGCATATAATTGTATTAACCGTATTGCGAGAACGAGGTACGAGATTCGAGAACTCGCGAGCATGCACCCTCTTTCCGGTATTTCAAAATACAAATAGTTCATTCCAGCTACAAAAAAAAAAAAAAATCAGTAATCTTTATTATAAAATTTAAACGTCGCGGCATGCATTCGCCAGAATATTCGCGAATATTCATGTAGTAGTACATCGAAATGGGAGTTGATGATATATGAGCGAGAATAACAGGAGGAAAAAAAAGGGGGGGGGGGGGGGTGACTTCTAAGGCCTGCTTCACACAAATGCGTTTGAGAGTGGTCGACTACGGCACTAGCGCCTCTCACTGTTTACAGCAAGATAACCCACTCGCGACATCTATAGGGTAGTGCTAGAACACTTCAGATCTGCGGGTATTTTGCGCATTACTTTTTAGAGCGCAGCTCTTAGGCGCCCGTTTCCGGCTTGAGCGGCGTCGGCGTCGCCGTCGCCGTCGCCGTCGGCGTAACCACGCGGTGCATTATGGGTAAATTTTCCCGAAGGAACCCGAGGTCCTCCCGAGGTCCTCCCGATGTCCTTCGGAAGGACCTCGGGAGGACCTCGGGTTCCTTCAGGAGGACCTCGGGTTCCTTCGGGAGGACCTCGGGTTCCTTCGGAAGGACCTCGGGAGGACCTCGGGTTCCTTCGGGAGGACCTCGGGAAAACGTCGGGTCCCTTCGGGAGGACCTCGGGAGGACCTCGGGTACCTTCGGTGGCCTCGGGGAGGGGGTCACGTGACCCCCCGAAGTCACGTGACCCCCCCCCCCCCGAGGTATCGTCATCGTCATCGTCACTGATGACGTCATCAGTGACGTCACTGATGACCCCATCGGCATCGGCACTGATGACGTCATCGGCATCCGCATCGTCATCATCACTGATGACGTCATCCGTGACGTCCCTGATGACGTCATCGACATCCGCATCGTTATCGTCATCGTCACTGGTGACGTCATCGGCATCGTCATTGTCACGTGACCCCCAGGTCACGTGACAATGACGTCACGTGACAATGACGTGACCTGGGGGTCACGTCCAGGTCACGTGACCTGGGGGTCACGTCCAGGTCACGTGACCCCCCCCCCCAGGTGACGTGACCCCCCCACGAGGTCACTTGACCCCCCCCCAGTACCCTTCCCTCCTCCAGCTCAAGAGCTGCGCTCCAATTCGGCGTTACAGGGAGTTGTAAACGGCTTTAATTTTTTTTCCTCCGATTTAAAGTAATTCCTGACAACGTCATAAGCGAACATATCTTCTAGATATCGCGTCGATTTTATCTCGCAAATACGGCAGCACCTTCTGTTTGTGTAATATATGTGTATCGTAGATCCGACGTCGTGGCAGACACAGGAGCTTGCAACGCAGTTGATAACACTCAAACGTAAATCTGCGAACCAGCCTTTAGGAGCGTCGCAAGGCCGGTGCACACAAGGTCTCTGACCCCAGTAATGCATGTTGAGTGTGAAAAGGAAGTGATCACATACTTCTACATTTATGTACAACGTGTGCCCCACACCCCTTTCCCCCGAACCCGCCCAAATTGACTTTTTTTTTCTTCAAAAAAATATACTACGCATTCCTGAACGCTCATTCTCCACCCAGATGTAGCGCCTGAACCATACGTCTGAACCATTCGGGGAAGTTCCAGGACTAACCGTCATCTCATTCAAAAGTGATTTTCTAAAAATTTCACTGGGAAAATGGGTCCCGTTTTTTGCTGTTTTCGGTAACTTGCGTCATTCAGCTCCGTGTATTCAGAGCTTCAACGGCCGCCATTTTCGCATTAAAAACAAAAAAAAAAAAAAAAAAAAAAAAAAAAGAAATCGCTTATAATTTTTGAGTAAGATAACGGTTAGTTCCGAAACTTTGGCATCTTGTCTCTGGTTCGAAGATCTAGGGCTACATTTTGGCGGAGAGAGATCGTTCGACAATGTACAATTTATTTTCGTAATAAAAAAAAACAAAAAAAAACATCTACACTTTTTTTTTTATTGGGGGGGGGGGGGAGGGGAGGACACATTATTGGGTTGTCGTTTTCCCGCACGGGTCAAACTTGCCCTAGTGGAACGTTCTGACGAGACTTGGTCATTTCTTGTAGCCGTACTGGCTCAATTGGACGTAAAAGTCCTGCTTGCTTCGAAGTGCTTTCTCCAAAGCGTTGCAGTCGAAACTGTTTATCGATCCCCCGTATTCTTGAGGTAGCCCTTCAAGAGAAAGCAGCTCATGGAGCTCTTTGTACCGGCGTCCAATGAAGCGAACCTGTAACAAGGACGTTGTGTCAATTGTTAAAATCACCCTCCGAAGTGTTCCGTGCGGCGTTTTGGGAGGCACGGCCACGAGCGCATTGCTTTAAAAGGTGACTTTTTGGGTGGGAAGACTTGAAAAAACACAAAACGCTTCACTGCTTCAATGTTTTGAGACAATGTAGATCTTGACGTTGTCAAGATAGTTGTAACTGATTATGTATGCGCACCAAATATAGCAGGGAACAGAACAAAATATGCCGTCCTTACCCAACAACCTGTTATTCAGACCACAAAAAAAATATATATATTGAGAGCCAACGCGTCGACACCGGCATCCATCAAGCACCGCGTTAAAGGGGTAATCGTACCATTTTTAGAGCTTACCCCAATTAGCAATATTTCCTAAATCCCGCATTTGCCTTTTCCCATTTCCGGTATACTATTTAGTATTGCAAAATTCAGAATAGTTATTGTTCATTAGCACATGAAAACCATGCCGAAACCAACATTAAAATATACCCGCGATTTTTCAGTGACGTGACACCAGTGGTAGGCAGGCTCGCAGGTCGAGCAGGTAGCCTAAAAATGAACTATCCCATACAAAAATGGTCTATGGTTGGCTATAGAAAATCCTTTGTATGGCCGGCTATAGCAAATTGGCCCAATTAGCTATAGCCGCTTCTATGGCTGCCTATAGCTTTTCCTATGGTCTCCCTATGGTTGTCTATAGCTTTTTCAATAGAAATTTCGCCATCAAATTTTGTATGGTTTAATTTATGGGTCTCTTTAGAAAGGATGCTATAGCCGCCTATGGCTTTTCTTTTGGTTCCTTTGGCCGTCTATAGCTTCTTGTAAGGTCTGCTATAGAGATCTCTATGGCTTACTTTATGGATATTTTTAGACACCGTGCTATAGCTGCCTATGTCTTTTCCTATGGTTTCTTTAGCCGCCTATTGCTCTTTGTATGGTCCGCTATAGCTCATTCTATAGTTTGTCCAATGGTTCTCTATAGCCATCGTGCTACAGCTGCCTATGGTATTTCCTATGATTCCTTTAGCCGCCTATAGCTACTTGTATGGTGTGTTATAGAGATCTCTATGGCTTACTCTATGAATCTTTTTAGACACCGTGCTATAGCCGCCTATGGCTTTTCCTATGGTTTCTTTCAGCCGCCTATTGCTCTTTGTATAGTCCGCTATAGCTCATTCTATAGTTCGTCCTATGGTTCTCTATACCCATCGGGCTACAGCTGCCTACGGCATTTCCTATGGTTCCGTTAGCCGCCTATAGCTTCTTGTATGGTCTGCTATAGAGATCTCTATGGCTCACTCTATGGATCTTTTTAGACACCGTGCTATAGCTGCCTATGGCTTTTCCTATGGTTTCTTTAGCCGCCTATTGCTCTTTGTATGGTCCGCTATAGCTCATTCTATAGTTCGTCCTATGGTTCTCTATACCAATCGTGCTACAGCTGCCTATGGCATTTCCTATGGTTCCTTTAGCCGCCTATAGCTTCTTGTATGGTCTGCTATAAAGATCTCTATGGCTTACTCTATGGATCTTTTTAGACACCGTGCTATAGCAGCCTATGGCTTTTCTAATGGTTTCTTTAGCCGCCTATTGCTCTTTGTATGGTCCGCTATAGATCATTCTATAGTTCGTCCTATGGTTTTCTATACCCATCCTGCTACAGGTGCCTATGGCATTTCCTATGGCTTTTTTAGCCGCCCATAGCTTCTTGTATGGTCAGCCACAGAGATCTCTATGGCTCACTCTATGGATCTTTTTAGACACCGATCTATAGCAGCCTATGGCTTTTTCTATGGTTTCTTTAGCGCCTATTGCTCTCTGTATGGTTTGCTATAGCTTCTTCTAGAGCTCGTCTTATGGGTCTCTTTACCATCGTGCTATAGCTGCCTGTTGTTTTTCTTCTTACCGCAATCGCATGAAATGTGAAACAAATTATTTGTTGTCACTGTACATCTTTAAACAAAAAACCTTGTAAAACGTGTCGAACTTCATAACCCAATTTAAAACAGAGAGCTAGCATTTCAACAAAAAAACAACAACAAAAAGCAAATGCACTCACCCAGGTGTTTGCAAAAGTACAGGTAAACAGACACAAGGAATTGTTTTCAAATCTCCTAGAAGTTTATTACACACAGCCCATTCTGTAGACAAGCACAAACAAAGCAATCTGTAATATGTAAAGAGGTATTACTAAGCTGTTATACAACTGAGAATATTGCAAAGCAAACAAGAACCAAAGGAATTCCCGGGTAGTGTCTAGTCTCCCGGCAGTCGGCCGAATCCCCCCCCCCCCCCCCCCCCCCCCGAAATTCTACTGCCAGTCGCCACTCATTGTCGCTGCCATCAGTTCATCGAACGACGTTTCATCGACAGATTGTTTCATCAACACGTGATGTTTATAAACAACTCAAAATGTCTTTTTTTTGGTAATGAGTTGCTGCGGGCACGCCAAGAAGTGGCGTGAACGGGTGGGCTGAATCGGTGAGCACGCGCCTCAGGAAAACAGGCGCGACAAAATGTCCCTGCATCGTGTAATTCGCGTAACGAGTGTCGACTAAACGTGTGTCCAGGAAACGTGTATCCACGAAAAGGTGTCCATGAAACGTGTTTTCACAAAACGCAGGGAGAAGAAGAAAGTCAGTATTCTAACTGCAATTTTCACATGATTTCAGATAGCTAATGGCAGGCGACTGCGGTAGAATTGCGGGGAAATTATTCTCCCAGCTGTCAGAAGATAGGCACTGCCAGGAGATAGACACTACAGAACGGTCAATTGTCGGCGAGTAGGTTGCAGCGCTCTTACGTTGAAAATACCGGACTTGAAAGATGTAATCCGAGATTGTCGACACGGGCACAGCAGAAAAACCACTCAAACACAAAACCGAGAAGGAAGGGGTCCGTGAAGATTCACCACGATGTAGCACAAGCTGTCATTTGCCGAACCGAACACTGAACGTACCACAAGAATGTCTTGGGCTTCTTTGAAGAAATCGCTTGTTGCCGACATACGGGTAGGACTTTTCGACCGAGATACCCTTTACCATAGAAGCGAAATTCACCGCAGCCCCGCGGGCCGCACGACACGCGAAACTAGGTCCGCAAGCAGGCATTCCGGGATTTGCAACGGCTAATGCGTCATCCGTCAAACCACGTGATCACGCCCCTTCCGTTACACGCGCACAGAGAGCGGAGTCAAGCGATGAAAATTCTATCGTTTATTGGTCCGCCCAGTGCGCACCTTCTAAAATGCTTTCAGCTTAGGGAGAGCGAGAAAACAGAGGAGTTGAAAAGCAGAGCTCCTTCGAGGCCAGAACGGGGGTGCGACCACAAAGACTAATCTTCAGGGGCATACCAACAATGAACACAACGAGAGAATGTGTCACTTATATCCTGTTGACAGTTCGACCCAAGGTTGATAGTGCAGTGGATGCTATGTGTGGCCTTGGGCTTAAGGCAGGTGCCGTGTTCAGCGTTATCACCAGCTTCGAGACTGTTGTCACGTGACCCTAACCGGAGACTCGATTGGCCTCAACCACGCATAGCGTCTACTCTGCTGTCGCTACCGAGTGAACAGGACAGCTCCATGAAGGCCAACTTTTGGACTTCCAAAGCTGCACTTCCCAGAAGTGACCCAAAACGGGACAGGTTTGAAGAAACCATATTTTTCGCCGTGTAACCCACATTATAATTTAAAATGAAGAATTGATGGCGAATGCTTTTTTTTTTGCGCAGGATGTCCACAAATAAATAAATAAATATATAGATAGATATTTTTTTTTTCACTGTCCTGTTTGCATTTTTGAACTTCAATTTTGGGAATATTTGCATCGTTGTGGCATTTCTGATTGCATGGGTTAAAAATTTTTTTGCCGTAATACGTTCTTCATCGTGAGTTCAGTCTATAGCACTGTCATCAATTACAATCTCTGCGCACCACGATGACACATGGTGGTGCTGTGTGCTCCAAGAAGCTCCAACGACTTTAATGTCTCATAATTTAAAGAAAAAAAAGAAAAATTAGCCACAGCGCTTGCTAATTTGTGGAATTCGCAGAACATAGAGATAATAGGACGCACCAAAGGTAGCGCGTGCCTAACGATATTAATTTTTTTTTCGGCTGTTAACTTGTGTTTTTTTTTTGTATATTTCGCCGTTCTCGACACGGGCGTCGACGGACATTGCGCCGCTGCTTACGCCCCTGCCGGGGTGAGCTTTTCTGTTGTCACGACACTCTATCGCGCTATAGACGCGTCTTAGTCAGAGCAACGACGCAGCAATCGCGAAGCGAGAGACGACTGCGCCTCGATCTGGCTGTCCGCGTTCGCTCTGATAAAATGTGAGCGTCGGACTCTCGAGCAGCGTTAAGGCCCGTTCACACTCTTGCGACCGAGTACGACTGAGAGAGACGAGATCTCTTAAAACTTCTTAATTTTTTTTAGAAAGAGGGAACACAATGGCATTGTGGCGCCATCTATGCGGTGACCCTGGAACTGCATTTCACAAGAGCGAAGGTTTTGCGGGATTTCCAGGTCAAATGTGCGTGATACCCATAGAAAGGCTCGTTTATAACATTCACAAAAGTTTTTCGAGCCAAGAAAGAAAGGATAATGCGCGAGAGAAATAAAAAAATATGCCGGACCGCCGAGTTTACACTGCTACCCAATAGATGGCGCCAGTGTGTCCTCTGGTTTAAGAAGTTTTAAGGAACCCAGGTTTAAGTGTGTGAACGGGCCTTTAGCTTGCTGATGATGCAGGACGCTGCTTTGTCGTTGAGAATCTTTGCCCTGCGAACGCCGGCGAAAACGTTCCAGTGCTCGGCGTACCCTAGGCATGCAGCGCCTGTCAGCGACCGCCCGCGCAGCATCACAATCTTTCTGGAGCCTATTGGCAATCTGCGAGCGCCGACGATTTATCGTCGCGACTTGAATGGGAGCATTTTATGCACCCCCGTGAACATGAACTCCCGCGAGTATGATCCCCGCGACGACGAACCGCCGGCGCTCGCAGATGGAAGGTTCCGATGCTGTGCGAACGGTTGTTTTGAGGACGCTGCGTAGGGTACGCCGGGAGCTGGAACGGCTTCGCAGCCATTCGAAGGGCAAAGGATTCGCGACGACAAAGTAGCGTCTTGCATCTTCAGTAAGCTAACGCTGCTCGAGAGTCCCAAGCTTACATTTCCACAGATCGAGCGCGGCCGGCCAGATCGAGGCGCAGTCGGCTGTCACGTCGCGACTGCACCGTCGTTGCTCTACCTACACTGATGACATGTGCACCGGCATTCGAAACAGCCCTCTCGAGACTTTATTCGAGTCCAATAGACGACTTTATAACGCGATAGACCGTCGTGACAAGAGTAGAGCTCACCTCTGTAGTGGCGTAATCAGCGGCTTTATGTTCGTTGACGCCGCGTCGAGAACGACGAAATATACACAAAAAACATTAAATATATTTAATACAGCAGGCAGAGAGAAATACAAACATGGCAGGGACATGGACAAAGTAGAAGGCGCGCTACGAAATACATATACTTACAAAATACACTGGAAAATACATAAACTTAGAGCTAAAAAACGGAAGGTTAAGATGACGTCAACGCCGAAATTAGGCAATGCGCAGGGAAAGCAGCCGGCAAAACTGCAATAGTCCTATAGGCAGCTAAGGACGCTTATGTGATCGCTGGCGTATAGCCGCGGCGACGTACGGCCCGTTAACCTGGCTTAAGAAAATTCTCGCCCCGATCGAGGGCATGAATGTCTGTCTTCCAATTTCCTACATCTGCAGTAAAAGAAAAACGGTCGCGGGGCTATAGCCTAAGCAATGTAAAACACCATTGAGCCGGCTAAAAAAAATTGGATGGTCATGAGTCTATAGCTCGAGAGACATACATCCCTCTATAGCCGGCTAAAGCACATTGAAAGGTTGGAGGCTATGGCTTTGGTGACATAGAACACTATTGAGCCGGCTAAAGAAAATTCAATGGTCGCGATTCTATAGATTTAGGGACATACACCACTCTATAGGTGGCTAAAGCACATTGAAAGGTCGGTGGCCTATAGCTTTGGTGACATAAAACACTATAGACCGACACGCTGTTTACAAACAAGCCCGCATTTGCCCACACCAGGTGTGGGCACTGCGCGAGCGCAGAAACCAGATTCGCGTGAGGTGAAGCTTCTGCGCATGCGCCGTGGCGACAACAGCGCCACCGCAGAGGCGTGACGTCAGAGCCGCGTGTTGGTTTATAGGATCGGCTAAAGAAAATTCAATGGTCGCGAGTTTATAGATTTAGGGACATACACCACTCTATAGCCGGCTAAAGCACATTGAAAGGTCGGAGGTCTATAGCTTTGGTGACATAAAACACTATAGAATCGACTAAAGAAAATTCAATGGTCGCGAGTCTATAGATTTAAGGACTAACACCACTCTATAGCCGGCTAAAGCGCATTCAATAGTCGCGAATCTATAGCATTAGGGACATATATATTTCTATAGCTCGCTAAAGGATATTGAATAGTCACGAGTCTATAGCTGCGTAGCCATAAATTATTCTTTAGCCAGCTAAAGAAATCAGAATGGTCAAGATTCTATAGCTTTGAAGACTTAGATTTTTCTATAGGTGGCTATAGCGTGTTTTATGGTTTCTTATGGCTGACCAGAGAGGGCCATAGAAGGTGATAGCTCACCATAGGATGTTCCATAAACGACCATAGACCATTTTCGTATGGGATTCCGAGCATTTGTTTCTTTCTGCTGCACGGGAGCTGGAGAGAGCTACCAAGGCGTTCATTGGAGACCATGAAACTGATTGCGATCAGTCAGGAACAAATTCTAGAGTTAACGGGATCATGAAACGCTTTTTATTTTTTTTTCCTCCTAAGCTTAAATTTTCAACTCAAAAGCGAATTGAGAAATCACGTCGTCGTGACATGCTTGGGTACCGGTGCGATGACCCCAAGCGTCCACCCTGTGCTTTAAGCACAAATAGAACTTGTCATTCGCAAGTGATGATAAGCTTCATCAGGGCACTCATCGGCAACGAACGCGAATCCACATACTCGTCGTGGGATTCATTGTTGACGAGCGAAGAGTGGCGCAGGTTTCGTGTCCAATACGTGAACTGAGGTCGGCTGACGTATTTTGGGCTAGACTGACGTGCTTTGGGTACCGCGCATGTATCACAGTGAAGAGGCTATCAAAATAAAGGATGTACGAAATAGTCCGCTATATTTTAAAATGTTCGTTCCGGAAAGCTGGCTTTTGACTTTCTACCTTCTTTCTTTTGGCCCACTAACCGATATGCGATTAGTAAAGTCCTAATCTAAGATACTGTAAACGACTTAATTTTCGCGGGCTCAAATTTTCGCGAATCTGGCCAAAACTGAAAATTTGACATTATTCGCGGGTTCTAATTTTCGCGAATCGAGTGTAGCTTCCGTAGCGTTCACATATTGTCCGAATTGTTCGCGGGGTGTATTTTTCGCGAATTGTAGTCAATTCGCGAAATTCGCGAAAATTAGGTCCTCGCGAAAATCTCGTCGTTTACAGTAATTGATCCCATCCTAGATTTCATTTCATGGACCCCTTTCAAGGTGTACGGTAACGAAGTGACGTGACTGGGAGCTCTCCACCTCTTGCTTCAAAGTCAGCCAGCGAAAAGCGCAATGCGTTTGTCGCTCGTGATGTCAAGAATTCCTGCACGGCGAACACCACCTGTCCTAGACTAGAAGTCCTCTCCACTCTTCCTATGACGTGACGCTATGGGCCCGGCCAACACCGCCTAGAACAGGGGTCTCAAACACGCGGCCCGCGGGCCGCATGCGATGCGGCCCGCGACTCGCTGGGACGCGGCAAGCAGGCAACCAGAAATCCCACTTCCCATGTCTCGAGTGCTAGAAATTGCGTGCGCCATAGTGATCTTATCTCGTCGATTCATTTTCGCTCAAAAGTAGCTCTGGTGTTTTAATGCATTCACATAGTTTATGCTTATCTGTGTTCATTTGCCGTTTGTTTCGCTTTATATTGTTGCTTCCCAGCTTTTTGTAAGCGCGAGCTTTTCGTTGAAAGGTGCGTCTCGACTGCGCGCGCTCTTGATCAGTAGGATAAACTGTCAAAGATGAAGCCACGAGCTCGGGATTCTCGGCTTCAAACAGATATCACCATTAGAAGACAAGTATTTGACAGTGTTGTAAAAAAATCGTCAGGAAAGCAAGAACTGTCAAATTAGATGATTATTTTTTTAGAGACATGTTGAGCTTGGTAAATTCACGAGTGAATTGATCAACGGAAACAACAGTGTAGTAGTCATATAAACAAATAAAATCTAAAGATGTCATGGCACAAAATCAAAAGTCAAATTTGGGGGTTTTACGTGCCAAACCAACGACGGGCATCTGGCACGCCCCAGTGGAGGACTGAGGATTAATTTGGACCACCTGGGGATCTTTTGACGTGCAACCGAAAGCTCGGTTACGCGGCGCCTCCTCCGCAATAAGCCTCCGTCAAATTACGGGCAACGTCATGGCAAAACTGTGAGTTTACAAAAAAGCACAAACCACGAGGTCTCTTCTCTTTAAAATCTCTTAAAATAATAGGTGTCCGAGTAGCACTTCGCACTCACTGTGTGAGTGCGAAGTCCGTTTTCCCGATGACAGTACGCCGAGGCGGCAGGCTTGTTTGCGATCGAAACCTCGAGGTCCCGACGCTGTCACGCCAGTCCGGTGACCGGCTCGAGCAGTTCGCCCCGACGACCTCCGAACCCACTTTCGAGCGGAACAATGGCGCTGCCCTCTATTTGAAATAGCGAGGAACACACGCACACGCACATGCGCACACGCACACGCACACGCACATGCGCACACGCACACGCACACGCACACGCACACGCACGCACACGCACACGCACGCGCACACACGCACGAACGCACGCACACACACACACACACACGCACACACACACACACACACGCGCACGCACGCACGCGCACACGCACAGCACACACGCGCACACGCACACGCACACACGCACGCGCACGCACGCACGCACACACACACACACACACACACACACACACACACACACACCCGCGCACGCACGCACACGCACACACACGCACACACACACACGCACACACGCGCACGCACGCACGCACGCGTACGCACGCTCACAGGCACGCACACACGCACACACACACACACACACACACACACACACACACACGCGCACACACACACACAAAGGGAAGCAGAAATAGTACACTAAATTATGAGCTACCTATTGAGCTAGTTGGGTTCATACTTGTAATGTGAACAACTGATTTTTTTTTTACAAAACACGAAGGCAAAACACCGACTTTTTTTATTTGTCACCGTTTGTAATATAGGAGAGGCCGCGGTAGAAGAAGAAAGAGGTGTCTGAACGGCACCGCCTACAATGAAGCAAATGTGTCGACGTTTCGTTTGCATTTCTGGCAAACGGCTTGAGATGCGCAACATGACTAGGAGCTCGAGGAACCGTCTTCATTCGCGCCCTAAACCGGCAGTGTTAAGGCCGGGAGGTGCGCGAAGCTCAAGTGAAAGTTCGTCCTCCTGTCTCAGCTTGTGCAGACACTCCTTTATATTTTCCACCGTGGGAGAGGCTAAGGCATAACTTTGCCTTTAACCGTGAGGAGATCCGTGTAAACGTAATCTAAAATATACATCAGCGGAATAAAGGGAAACGATCCGTTACATGATCGACTCTCTAAACGCAGCGTGTTTCATTTGAACTGATGTAGCTTGCAATCTAAAATAGAGTGGACGAGGACACGGCGGTGTTCTTATCCACCTTCTTTCCTTTGTGTTTCGTGAAACAAAAACCAGTCTGTCCACATAAGCAAGTACACGAGACAATGAGAAGGGTAAGCCATCCACTATCTCGGTAATGTCACCATCGTCAGTTACGTTATGTCTAACATACAACAAAACTGGTGGATGAATGTCGATACTTTTCATATCTATATCCATTCGTATAAAGCATATTTTTTTGCGATTTCGCCGCTGCGACGTCGGGCACCACCAGGTGTGTTTGTTTGTTTGTTTTAGATGCGGAGCATCTCTTGCTCGGGTCTATGTCCCGCGTCCGCGATGTAGCCGGCACTCGAACTACGCACGCGCAACTCTCCTCCTTCCCTCTCTCCAACAGCTGCGCGTTACTCTCTCCGCTCTCTCTCTCTACCAGCTGCGTGCACTGCGCGTGCGTTGGCTTCTCCTCACACCGCGCGCGCACGCGCAACTCTCCTCCTCTTGTCTCCTCTCCTTCAAGTGTGAAAAAAATAAAATAAACGGCGAGCGGCGAGCGTTCCAACTTTCTCTGCCGCGAGCCGCGACGAAGGCTCGCGTAGGGGGTAACGCTAGGGCAGTCGGTGGCGCCATCTCTCGACGTCAGCACGCAACTGACTCTTTCCTCGGAACCAACACGATGCTCCGCATCACCCCATGGTTCCCCTCGGGAAGATGGTGTAATTTTTTTATTCATTTATTTTATTTTTGTCTTATTTTATTATTCATTTTTTTACATTTTGCACGACCCGCAATATTTTAATGTATTCCAACGGAGCATCTCAGACCGCCACGGGGCGCAAATTTAAAATTTGTTAATTCGTTTCAAAATTACTTTCCCTGACTTTCCTGCCAACAATCCAGGAACACTAGTCTAGGCTAGGGATTCCGTGCTGCCGGCAAACATAGACCACATCTAAGCAAAGAAATAATGATGAAAATAATCCCTGGAGAAGGGGAACAAGAGGGTCAAAGGACAAACACAAATCTCCAAACACAGCTAGGTGACTGGTGCGCGACCGAAAAAATCCGCCTGGTCCGGGTATCGAACCCGGGACCTCTCCATTACAAGTGGAGCGCTCTACCAACTGAGCTAACCAGGGGTTAGACGTCAGCAGAGCAAACGGGTTTTATCAGCTGCCACCAGTCTAACACCAACAAGGGTGAAGCTTGCAAATTAAGGTTATGATTATAATGCAATTAAATGCAAAGGTGCAAGCGAGCTGGACAAGAATGATGAAAATAATCCCTGGAGAAGGGGAACAAGAGGGACAAAGGACAAACACAAATCTCCAAACACAGCTAGGTGACTGGTGCGCGACCGAAAAAATCCGCCTGGTCCGGGTATCGAACCCGGGACCTCTCCATTATAATGCAATTAAATGCAAAGGTGCAAGCGAGCTGGACAAGAACCCGGGACCTCTCCATTATAATGCAATTAAATGCAAAGGTGCAAGCGAACCCGGGACCTCTCCATTATAATGCAATTAAATGCAAAGGTGCAAGCGAGCTGGACAAGAACCCGGGACCTCTCCATTATAATGCAATTAAATGCAAAGGTGCAAGCGAGCTGGACAAGAATGATGAAAATAATCCCTGGAGAAGGGGAACAAGAGGGACAAAGGACAAACACAAATCTCCAAACACAGCTAGGTGACTGGTGCGCGACCGAAAAAATCCGCCTGGTCCGGGTATCACCCTTGTTGGTGTTAGACTGGTGGCAGCTGATAAAACCCGTTTGCTCTGCTGACGTCTAACCCCTGGTTAGCTCAGTTGGTAGAGCGCTCCACTTGTAATGGAGAGGTCCCGGGTTCGATACCCGGACCAGGCGGATTTTTTCGGTCGCGCACCAGTCACCTAGCTATGTTTGGAGATTTGTGTTTGTCCTTTGTCCCTCTTGTTCCCCTTCTCCAGGGATTATTTTCATCATTCTTGTCCAGCTCGCTTGCACCTTTGCATTTAATTGCATTATAATCAAAAGAAATAAGTGCAAACGTTTCGTTTTCGTACCCCTTTAATGAGTGAACCCCTGCCTGCCGCTGGTGTCACGTTTTCTTTAGACTTACACTTTAAGAACTTATGATGAGGGCCAAAATTGTCAAGTCTAAATTAGCGAAACAAATTATTCCATCCAAATATGTGGGTCACTATTTCAGCGATCTTTTGGTTCGTGTTTAGCAAACTTTGAAACAAGTCGCGGTTTATGAAGAAAACGCCGGAGTACCATTTTAACCTTGTACACAGAGATTGAGTTAAACCAGCGCCGCGTTTTGTCCTTGCTCTATTTTTTTTTTTTTTCAGAAGTTCAAATTAATACGGTACTTGTGCAATTACTAATTGGCACGCAACACGTATGACATATGCCCGTGAACCCACAACGGTCATACACTTATAGGGTTTAATATTTAATGAAACCTGGATAAAAACGAGGCTCCTAATATCAATGCAAATTGTTAATCTGCTCAGTGTGCAGAAACTGAGCTTCAATATATTTACATACTTAACATAAAATATCTAAATAGACCTTCCCAATTGCATCACTCGTACCTTAGTGAGACGTTTGGTAGCAACACTGTCCATTCAACATATAACATCCCGGAGAAATGTGCACTCCATAAGGAAACTCACCCTTTTCACGAGCTTTCTACTCAGAAACAGCTTGGCAACGCTGTAGAAAAGTTCAAATATGGGCGGATGATTTACGATGTAGATTCCTCGTATCCGCAATGGGTAGCAGTCCTGAAATTATAGCGATAAGTATAAGTTTCTAGCGTTTTCCGCAACCCCGTTTTTTTGACACGCGTCGCTCGATATTTCATAGCAATACGTTCTTACTACCTAGTACCTCGCATAACAATCTCTCGCAGTACCGCTTGTTCTCATGCACACTTTTTTCGTAATCAATTGGAAAGTTTTCAACGTAAAAAAAACAAAAAAACAACAACAAGTGGCTGTGTTTTTTTTTTGTTTTTTTTTTGTGCTTCAAATGCAGAGTGCGTGGCTTGTCTTATATGAAAGCTGTATTCCGGCGTCCCTTTGGCCATGCTTTGGCACGTCGAGCACTATCATATTCAGCACGTCGCCGCTTTTGTTCAGATATATTTTCTTCCCTCCTCCTTCCTCTTGCAATGCATTCTGAAGACTACTGCCTATCAAGTAAGTGCCTCGTCTCGCGACCTGCGCGTGCATGCGAGATGAAGAGGAGGACTGCATGTTTACCTCACCCCCTGCGTGTACGCATCGGTTCAATTGTGATGACCGAAATGATTCAAGAAGGGTGAGAGAGAGAGGGGGTGGTTGGGGCTTGAGTTAAACCAGGGGTCTGCAACCCAAGGCCTGTGAGGCATTCTTACGCGGCCCCCGGGGCGACACCAAAAAACCACCCTCCTCTCCCTTTGCCGCGTCCTCACACAGACTCAAGGATCACAGGGCAGTTATGTCCTCAAATTGGGTTAGACAGGGATAGGAGCACTTCAAAATGGCATCGCCCGGCATCCCCATACTTGGGCAGAGAACGTCTCACTCCCCCCCCCCCCCCCCCCCCCCTCCCCCCTCCAACTTTCTGTCATGCAGTCCGCCCCCTTCGTGTCGGCTACGCGACGAAGAAATCAACCTTACACATCATACCGGTTCATGTTGAAGGATTGTGAATGGAGTACATTTGACGTATGCGGAGCACAAGATCGTCTGCTTTTTGCGGAGGGGTTGCGGTGACGTCAGAACACCGAGCTCTGATTGGCTCTGATTGGAAGAATAGTGGGCAGACCTCAGTGCCAGCTGTAGCAGTAGTAGTACGCGTTGTAGTAGAAAAACGGGGGGGGGGGGGAGGGGGAATAGAGAGACAATCTTGTATGCGCACGCGGCGCATTCGTCACTGGCTCTTGGAGGGGGGGGGGGAGAAAAGTGGGTTACAAGGGGGTGTAAGAATAGAAGCAGGGAGAGTTGGGTCGTCCGTAGCGGTGTCCTCACCAATTCCGGTTATCCGGGAGTAGTGGGGGGAATAGGGGGTTCCAGCGCTGGTGGCTGACACGAGACGGTGTCTGACGATCAAGGCGGTCTCCGAGGGCGACCGTACCGTGTAGAGGGAGGCTGCGTCTTTGCTGCGCAGGCGTCGTGACGAGAGCGTCTTCATCGCGCGCCGGAACAGTCTTTTCGTTGTGCGGGGCGGATGCTCGAGCGCTCCCAGACCCCGCCGTCGGCGGGCGGAGCGGGCACCCCCAGCGGGAGGAAGGAGAACCTTCTGGGCAGCAGAGGCCACCTGGCGGAGGAGCGACCAACCAGGCGCTGCCTTGAGGTCTACCCACTATCTTTCAAATTAGAGCCAATTAGAGCTCGGTGTTTTGACATCAGAGCACCCCGTGCGCAAAAAGCAGACCAAATTGAGCTCCGTGTAGGCTCTATATTAGGCTTTAAGAATACACAGGAGAAGTTCCTAACTTTGAATAGACCCCTTTCAAAATACGGTACTCTGTTGGCAGCTTTGAAATCCCTGCACAATGGCGGACTAAAACCTTAACGTCGCGGCACACTGGGAAAAAATACACCCACTAAAAAGGGGATGATCGCAGTGACCCTGCAGTTTCGACGCTGTTCGATTGGCTCGTCAGCTGATAGTGTTGGCCGCACTCCGATGTTTCGCAATCTTATTCAATGACTTGCACGTTCCTCGATGTAGTCGTTCCGCCATTGAGCAGTGGTTCCGACCTTCTAATAACCGGCAGGTGACTTTTGAAAGGGGTCTATAAGCACTCTTTTCAGGATCCGCTTATGTATTTATTTAGAAACTGTACTCGTGGTGCTGCTGCGCCAGACAACAACTTTGTGAGAGAAAAACACACACAAGTAAAGAAAAGAGATGCCTGTCGGGATTATACGTAACTCGGATTAGTTTTTTCTTTCATATTTAGAGCGGTTGGTTGTCCTAAGAAACTCTCATAGGACGAAATCGTGCGGACACAGCCGACCTAACCGCGATAAAGAATACGCCTGAGGTGAGAATCCGTAGGCTTCACATCCATTAGACCGAAAATGCGGAGTGACTTTTAATTTTGAATTTAGTGACAAGTGCATCGCAGTGGTATCTTCCCAGATGTGCCATGAAGCATTGACTGACGCGGGACATCATAATACGTTAGGAGTCCCAGAAACAAAACTACAAAAGAAGTTAAGCTAAGCAGTGACGGTGGACGAAAACTGCCTTCTTCACATATTTGTAAACGTCTTTAGTCTTTATTTATTTGACTCTGGAGTGCCGCGGCACCGCGGAACGTATATTTGCGGAACGATCATCGCAATCAATAATTGTTTACCAATAATTACACGACCTTTATCCTAATTCCTAAAGGCTTGATGTATTCGTAAATATAGGTCATTTATTCCAATTGTTTTGTTAAATGTTTTGGCATCTGTGGTGCGGGTTCGATGACAGCCGAATTTCCGTTCACCTTTTTTGTTAATTGAAGGCGTATTTTCTCTTTTTCTTTTTCTATCATTTTTTATTGCAAACACGCTTCGAATCGCATACTTTAGCTGCACGCGAGGCTAACTGAAACGAGTGTAGCACGATTGCCCCGCATGCAGAATCTCTGTCGCAAAAGCCCCACGTCATTATCCCCACGTTTCGAAAACCCAGCGTTCAATTACCCCGTCCCGACCCAGTGCCAAAAGCCTTGTCCTCACTGCCCTCGTCCCACACCCTTCGCGCTTCAACCAACATTATTCTATGTCTTAAACCTAATCCGTGGACGATCTACAAAGGACATTTTAAGTGAAAGAAACAACAAAATAAGGTTAGCTTGAACAACTGAAAAAAATTCGAATGACGTGTAAGTGGCCAATTGCGCAAATCTGCATAACCAGCGACGCACTCGGCTATAATAAAGGTATACTCAGACGTAGAATTGTAGACTGTATCTACCTAAATGGATACAAACATTTTCAGAGCGACGTAAGCAGAAGGGAAGCGGTGTTTGGTGCTGTATACTTAATAGGAATGGTGCCATCCCTTACAAAAACAGGTCTCAACATTCTTTTTAATTTCTTTAGACTTTTTATTGACTTTCCGGGATCCTATTGAATTCCTTTTTAAAGCACTTTGTTTTGATTATTGTCAAAAAAATTTCAAAAGAAAAAATACTGAATTTTTTTGTAGACTTATTTATAAAAAAATTAAAAAGAAGTTTTAATTACGTTTTTCTGTAGGTTATTTTCTAAAAAAATGCAAAAGGAAAAACAAGATTTGTTTTATAGACTTATTTATAAAAAAAATTAAAAAGAAGTTCTAACAACTTTTTTTTGTAGATTATTTTCTAAAAAAATCTTATTGACATTATTTCTTTTTTATTATTTTATAAAAAGAGAAAAAAATTAAATTTTATATGGTTTGCGGTTGTGTGCAGGGTCCGGCATGACGGCGATGGATACATGGTTCTGCAAACCCCTATAAAAATGTTTTTTGACTTTTATTGAAAATGTGTTGACTTGTTCACCCTGATTACTTCCTTTTGACATTGACTTCCTGTTGACATGGTCAACAGAAAGTTTGCTGATTTTGTGTTGAAACTTTTTTGATGATTTTCTTCCGCCTGAGTCAAAAGAAAAGCTGTTGACTTTCTATTAACTCTACGTTGATCTTTTTCTGTTGACTTCCTGTTGAAAGTGTCTTCAGAAATACTGCAGACGTTCTGTTTACTTCGTGTTGAAAATATTCGGTTGACTTTCTGTAGCCAGTGTCAACAGAAACGCTACAGACTTTCTGTTGACTTTTTATTGACCACGGTACATCTTGACTAAATGTCAAAAGTCACTAAGTTTCTCAATACTCTCTGACAAGTTGAGAACCGCAGGAAGGTGCTTCAGTTCTCCTGCCTCCAGCGCGAGCCTTCTATCACTGACAGCGCTTCGACGTCTCGCGCCCCTCGAGCTCAAGCGCGCAGTCAAAGCACGACAGAAGGCATGGGGCGCGTGCTGGAAGCCAGGCGTTCGGAAAACACGCTCTGCCGTTCTCACTTTGTAATGACTATCGTGACTTTATTGACTTTATTCAACTAGTCAACTATAGTCGGATGCAACCTAAGAACAATCTTTTAGCTCCACCCACAAGCGCATTGCGCCCATCAGAAGTGCCTCCGCCGTCGAGAAAGTAGTTCGCTAGCAACGTTGCTTTTTCTTCCTTCAGTAAACGTGTCTTAAACTACTACAATATTTATTTAATTCATTCAGGACGTTTAAATAAGTTAGAATACGTTTTTGTCAACGAAATAGCTGTTTAGTAAAGAAAGAAAGTCATGTCCAATGTACCGTCTTCCCAATTCATTTTCTATCCAAGATACTGTCTAACATACCGTCTTCCAGCGCCTTCGATTGAGGGAAAGCGGCGAAAACGAAACTAACCTTTCTCTCGCCAAAATTATAAATAACAAAGCACTTATAGTTCCTGCAAATAATAAATATTTAGTGATTTACTTAGTTTTGTGGACTTTGCGCACGAAATGTGTGCCTTTATTTTGTTGGATGAATAGAAAACAAGAATAATTATACTTTTCGGGTTTTGACAAATCGGCACCCTCCCAAGTCATCGACACCACTACCGCGCCCCGCTAGAGTGCCTTCATACACACGCGCGCTTTTGCTTGAGTGGTGACATCTCATTCATTTTTACGCCCATCGTTTTTTTTTATGCATTTTGAAGTACGCGCAATCCGGTGTCAATCAGCTCGAGCGCGTAGCTTTGGCTAATGCATAGACGCCATTTTAGCTCCCAGGTCACGCAACGAGTGCGCGAGAGCGTCACGCGCTGAACATTCAGTGCAACAATGGATGTCTTCACCCTGAGACAGACAGACATGTAGGCACCCTACGCCCCGCTCTCTTTGTCTTCCGTCATGGATCCCACTGAGGTGCACGGCAATCTCTGCTCACCCCGCGGAAACCACAGCGAATTGAAGCAGCGGTGCCGGTACTATGTTGAGTAGCTACGTGGGGCAGAGGCGACAGAAATCCAACGAAGCAGACGACGTCCGGCGTAGCTTCTCACCTCTCAGCAGTGCTAAGCCTCGCGCCCGCTTCGAAATTTTCGTTGGCGATAGCGTCGCTGGATTCTCACGTTGTCGCGCCAAAACTGCTGCAAACGCAAGCCGATACCATTAAGATTTCGTGGCGTAACCTCGGGCACGTAAAACACGGTGCAAAAAAGCAGAATAATTGTCACGAGAAACTAGCGTCGAGTTGCTAAGGCCAGCAGCCATGTTGAGCTTTTTTTTTTTCAAAAGGATCGCGATTGGTCCACGGAATCGTGACGTCATGAAAACGATTGGCTGGCGTTTCTCGGCGTAGGAATACATTTTCCTCTGAGAGGCATTTCCGGTTTTTTCTTAGCTTGCAATCAACTATAGTAAAGTAAAGCAAAATAACTATTTTAAAGTGGAGCAAACGCCTTGACTCGCTTCGTCCTTAGTGGTGCTGTGCAGAGAAGCGATAACATTTGTTCTAGGAGCCGTTTTTGTGGATGTTGTTTTAGCGACTACGCGGAATTAATATTAGTTGTACCAATGCGTTTTAGTAAGAGATAGAGTCCACGACCTTCGAAACACTGTCTTTCCTTTGAAAGACTTTCGAGAAGGAGATCAGACACTTGGAACCTTAGTAAGTGCTGAGGTGGTCACCGGCCAAATGATTACCTTCAATATGTAGGCTATATAAGGCTCTGGAGCAGGGAACGAGACTGTGATTCTGGTGTTGAGTGCTTTATGGTGTTTGTGTTTGTTTTCAGTGCTTATATGTGGGATGTGTATGTATCAGAGGGACACTATTTCCTAACAAAACTCGAAATATATATAAAAAATTGAGTTTTTTTTTTAACGGCAATCTGCGGAAAAGTCAAAAGGAATTCAACAAAATTTATGTAAGAAGGACTTCTAAAAAATGTATGTAAGAAGGAATTCTAAAATTTTAAGTGGCCAATTTTAACTAGGAGTTAATTAGGTTGTCAAAATAAAGTCTAAAAAACATCAATAAAGTTTAAAAAGAAATTCAATACGATTCCAGAATATTTTCAACAGAAATTCAAAAGAATTTAAGTAGAGATTTTTGTAAGGGATGCGCTACGGGTTAACAGTTTTGACAGAACCCACTTCGTCGGAACTGTTAATCCGCGCGTGCTTCAGAGTCAACGAAAGCTTTGGTTTAATGCTTATTCATAAAAACTGTAATTTTATATGTTTTGCCAGTGAATGATTTTTTTTTTGTTTATTCTCACTTCTAGCGTCACAAGACGTGAATGAGTACGTACGCCTGAAGAACGGTAAGCTACATCCAGTTATTCCTTACTCGAGTCCTGGGTACGGCATGATTATGTTACACAAGCTCGCGTGCGCACTTTTAATGCCTCTTGGTTAAAAGCAGAATGTTCCACGCTCGCGCTCAGGAATCGGCCACCTGACACGGGGGTTTCACGTCATGGGCTTCTGAAACAGGGGCTTTTAAAAGCGGGGAAAAAAAGGGTGGGGTGTTTGTCGCGGGGCATTTGACGTGAGACTTTTGACATCGGGTGCTTTCGTGCACCACCCAACTGAAACACGTACTGCCCCGCGCTTGCTGTTGCCGACAATCGCCGGAATGTCACGTTCACAGCGGTAGTTCCTGATGCCATGGTTTTAATGTCCCTTCACATTTGCAGCGCAATTTTTCATTTGGAATTTCGTACTTGAGGACTGCCCTTCAGCCTGTGCGACCTTCAGATGTGTTTACTTCTCAGAATCGCAATTGAAGTGGGATGCGGGCATTGCGTAACGGCCAATCTGATACGACGGATACGTGTTCTGGCAAATGTCCAGCTGATAGAACCCCGGACATATTAGGTCGTCAACGATCCAACAAGCGGCTATGTAGCACTGCAAACTATCGTTTTTTCTGGACTATAGTCCGCGGGCTATAGATGTTTAAAAGCTGAAATTTTACCCGGTGCGGACTATCTACAGGTGGGGACTATTCAAGGTTTTGTGTTTTTCTAGATCGTTCACTGGCCAAGACGCGAAGGATTTTATGACTAACAGAGTATATTAATGGTGATTTATGTATCATACAAGCTCCTTTGCAAGCTAATACAGCAGGCATTTGTCAAGGTTAGCTGTGTATGATACTTTTTATGTTCGGATTAGGCACTAGGTGCGGACAATGCTTCGAGTGCGGACTATGCACCGGATGGCGGACTATCCAAGCAAATACTTTTATTTTTCACTCCAAATTCGCCCGTGCGGACTAGTCTATACACCGGGTGCGGACTATACTGCGGAAAATACCGTATTCGTGAATCCAGCGACCTATAGGGGTCGCCACTCACGACAAACATGGCTGGTGTGCCTAGTATCTAGAGTATTTCCGATCGCTCGGTTGGGGTCACGCGGCGTATGGGCCGCGTCTGCAGTACGAGCATCGAGGAGGAGTCAAAAGCGTTGAACGTCTACAAGCGTCTCTGACCAGCTTTCTTCCTCGCCCTTGGACAACGCAACGGATGTGAGCTTGCGACCAACCTGCTCAGGGGACATCCGCCATTAAGGTGCAACCCCACCCTTGGTTAGTGTGATTCTGAGCCAACAGATGGCGATGGGATCGCCTTTCATACCAGTTCATCAATGCAAGAAATCGTGTGTGGTAGAGCTTCGATACAGTGTGGTATTTTTCTACATCCTGTAATTGGCATGCCTGGACTTTCGCTTGTCTTTCTCTGGGCGAGCTTTCTGTGGAACGCGCACGGCTGCACCAGTTCTCGTGCAACGGGGCCAGTTGCCCACGCTTCGAGCTCGAGTCTCCAGCAAATGTGGACAGCACAAAACGCGCAAATTGTCCTGAGCTAGTTGCGAGACACATGCACAACGAAACTACCGACGCGTTGAAAGGTATAGACCAACACGCGGCCCTGACGTCACGCAGCTGCGGTGGCGCTGTCGACGGCACTGCGCATGCGCAGAGGCCTCACTTCACCCGAATTCGGTTTCTGCGCACGCGCAGTGCCCACACCTGGTGTAGGCAAACGCGGGCTTGTTTGTAAACAGCGTGTCCGTCTATAGACCTTTCCAAAAACGAGCTTGTGGCCGGTGCCATTTTGAGCGTTCGTGCGTATGGCGCGTGCTTTGCTCGCTTTCCGAAGCGACGAACACGCGCGTGCTGGGCTGTGAAGGTCGCACGCTGGACTGTGATTTTGTAAACATTGGAAAGGTCTATACAAGCTCGTTTTTGGAAAGGTCTATAGACGCTTTACACACGCGCCAGACTGAGCCGCCATAGCCGCCCTTCTCTTGTCTTACCGAGATGCCGAGCCACTGAAGCGGGCGTTGACGAGTCTCCACAACGGCCTATGCTGGGGGGAAGGACACAGTAACACTTAAAATGGCAATAACCTGTCCAGCTGTGGAAATGATGAAGTCAAGCGAACGGAATAAGAGGGAACAAAAACTGAAGGTCAGTTATGGTGGCGCCCATGCACAGCTGCTGTAAATCGTCTATAAAATTGCCTGTGCACTATTAGCACACCGGAGATTTCGGAGGACCATTCCACATATTCCAATGCGATCAGATTTATATGGCACAGGCCGGCCCTTTTGTCATGCATGTGTTTGGCTCTTTATGGATTTCCAGGAAAACGTGATGGCATGAGAGACAGGGGTTTACAAAATTCTAGCTTGAGAAAGTAAATGCCTCACAAATTATAACAAATAAACTATTTGTTTTTGGTCAGGTGGCTTGATGTTTATTTTCACGGAAACCCTATGAGAGTGGAAAACACAAAAAATGGCACTCAGGTGTAGATATAGGTGTAGTTTGGTAAATTCAAAGTAGGACTGGTGCGGGAATCTTACGCCTAATAAAGTTAATGCCAAGGTTAAACACCCACTCACAGTATTAAATGCTAAGAATTAATTTAAATACGAGTTCAGAGATAAATACGGTGACTGGCCAGGCAAAGATTCTGGGTCTCTGGATAGCTTTTGCACAGATTTTAAGCAATGTACCAGTCTTTATTTGGTGATTTTTGCGCGCCAGCATTGGTGTGAAAAAAAAAAATCAAAAGTGTGCGAAAGGGTGGAGGTGACGGTGTATAAAATATGGTGTAGGTGCGCACATCTCACGCTGTTTAAGACTCGAATAGCGTTACTTTTTACGCTAGCGTTGAGCGTATCAAAAGCTAAGTTGCATCGAAAGCAAAAGTTCGTACACATGTGCTGCACAGGCTATAACGTCTGAATGTTCATAGGACGTTATTACGTTTAGATTTGGTCCCGACCTTTTTACGAAAGAAAGAAGAAAATACTTTAACTCTGGGTAGATAGAAAAAAATCCCCCTGCTGACAGCTACCAATCAACTCGGCGCAGATTATCTGTATTCACTGCATGCCAAGGGTCGCATGCTGACAACGAGTTTTTTTTCCACGCGTGATTTCATACAATCACAGTTGTTCTTGACAAACAACATTGTTTACCCACGCAAGCGACCAGATGTAAAGTTTGGAATATTCTGTCTTGATTGCGACATACGTGGAAAGTAGCATAGGTTGTTTTGCAATCAGCGAAAAGCTTGCTCCTGAGTTACCTTGGTCTCTAATCCAAGTCGCACAAAAAAGAGCACGAGCCGAATCGCAGTGGGAAACGAAAACACTTATGATAAACAAGCGTCTAGTCACGCCAAAACTGAGACATTGCACATATGCAGAAGGTAAGCTTTGTTTTACCAAATAGAATACCAGTAAAGTATTTGGTTCCACCGTGTGAGCGAAGGGGAACCTATAGAAGCCTGAATGAAGGCCTGTTCACACATGCAGCGGAGTGCTACAAGCATAGCGCTGACCTCGCGCTAAGCGCGTGCTGACGGAAGCATTCACCAGCTTTGTATCGGACCGTCAAAACTGTTGCTCATGGCAGACAATAAGTAGCTGACGGCACGTGAGAAGCGCTACATCAGCGCTTCGCTGCATGTGAGAACCGGCCTTTACTCATCAAGTGAACAGGCGCACGTGCTCGGTAAAGCCGTTCAAAGCATGGAGCTCGCTTTCATAGCTTTTAGTACACTCATACCTAAACTGATTTAAACGTGAAGTGCTATCGCATTTAAAAGACAATTGTAATGAATTATATTATTTCCTTTTTTTATTAAATCCGCCTGTTTTTTTTTTGTCTTTTGTGTTAACGTGCCATTTCCTTAGTTATATTTTTTTCTGAAGACCGAAAACTATACTCTGTTTCATCATATGTAAGAGCCGCATATTCAAAGGTGTAGACAAAGAAAAAAAGACGCAAACGCGCGAACACGCATTAAAAATGCGATGTCACGGCGCATTCAAAATTAGTCGTTAGTTTTTCATACAGCAGGAGTTTCGTACGGCGACACTGTTACCCGTTGCTTATTTAACATTCAGCCAGCGCAGTAAAACTGTTAGCTCGGGGTCTTTAACATGTATCACGCAGTATAGTAATACACGATCGCACGCCGGTACGATGCAGATGGGCGATTGAACCCAGCAGGTTCTGCAATGGGAGCTACGTGTTTTTAATGGAGCTTGCGCACGCGCATTTTCCCACCGGCTCTGATATGAAGTACGCCAACACACTCGGCCAACGATCCCCCACCGCACTTGGTTTAGCCTAGAGCCACTAAATGAGCTACGCTTAGAGTTTCGGACCTCTTTTCTCGGATATTGTTGTGGGCGACGCCATCTTCGCGCTTAGTACAAAGCAAACGCAACTACCGATCGTCATGATTCAAGATAGCGACTCCCTCATCATTAGTTTTGGTGTTGGGAAGCTCTTGTAATAAATTGATTTGCTTTGTAGCGAACTGTTTAAACGTTTGTGGAGGACGGAAAAGCGTTTCCTGCGATTTCAGATACAGCTTCAGATAACTTACAACCCTTATTTTAAGCACAAAGATGGTTTAGTGTCATTACTCTGAAGCTTAGCTTATTTAGTGGCTCATAGTTTAGCCCGACCGCACAGGTACAGAAAGAGAACGAACTGCATGACTTCGCACACTTGGCGCTGCATCAGCGGCTTCATCAGCCCATAGCGTTGGCTGCGCTTCGAACTAAAGTAAAACGAAGCAAATATTCAGATCTTAGGTTTTTACAAACCAAACCAGCGAAGGTCATTTGGCAAGCCCGCCCCCCCCCCCCCCCCCCAAAAAAAAAAAAAGAGAGGAAAAACAAATAAAAAAACATTGCGGGTTTATTTTGATTAACTGGAGATCTTTTGACGTGCAACTGAAATCTCATATCGACCTCCGTCAGATTGTGGGCACCTCAGCCAGTAGTCAAACCCGACAAGTCGGGATTCATAGGCCAGCGCGTTCGCCCAAAGCCAGTGAGTCGTTTTTACGATTCGGGTCTTATTTTAAATCATTGCCACTTAAAAGTCACCGAGGTGGTTGTGAATCAAAGTATAGTCCAACCATTCCGACAAATATAGTTCGTTTGCGAAAGTGATTTCTGCAATTGCATAAGTTCCAGAATCCCAACTGTTGGAATTACTTTCATGGCGCCCATTTCATTTTCATCGCGCCAGGCATGTGTAGGAACGGACAGTAGAGCATGCGCAAAAGCAGCAGTGGTGCATCCGCAGCCTCGCGCTTGTTGTTGGCTCTGCCTCGCTCACTCCGGGCATTCAGGCTTCTGACACCTTAACATCTGGCGTTTTTTCTGCCTTTCACGTGGCGTTCCTAGCGGTACACAACGGCGAATGCACATCAAGCTATTCTTAAACACGTGTCGCCCTCTGTATTTCATACTAAGAAACATCAACTTGCGTAACTGAATGGGAAAAGTTTGAGGTCTAATAGCATCCTTCACGTGTAATATATATCGGTATGGAAGCTCTGGAAAATTTAATATTGAAGGATGCTTCGTAATTTAATGTCTTGTAATTTTGATTACTTCACGTGATTCCCTTTTTATAAGACAATAAAATAATACCATTTTAAACTTTACTTTTTATTTTAAAATATGCATTATCTGTACATTTTGTTGCTTACTTTTTGAATTCATTATATATAAGCTACCGCATTTGTAAATTATCGTGAACGGTGGGACGTTTTGACTCCAAAAATGATGTTTTTCATATTAGAGACTGTGATCTATTAAAAGCTGAATAATAAACTAACAATTAAAAATAATTGTAATAACGAGAAAAAATATAGCTGAAAAACAGTTCTTTAATTTGACACAACTATGTGGCTGTAGGATACTTAGAAAAAAAGTTATAAGCCGTCAAAACATGACAAAACAGCATGCTTGGTGGGATTGCACTTTAAAGTACAAACGCCCTCCATGGTTTCAGTTTTTGCCATCTATAGACTTTCTAAACGTGGCGGACAAAAACAGGTCTGTCGTGCATTCGCTTTAATATGTGTTGCCCCGATGTTTATCCACTACGTTCAAAACCGGCGGCGGTGCGTTGGCGTAAGCGAGCTGGTACGTTTATACTCCAACGTAACGTCGACGGGCGCGGCGTAGCGCAGAGCGCACAGATACTGATTGGTCGCAGATGTCGAGTTCCCGCATGCCAGCTAATGAAAGGCGCGCGTTCTGCGCTACGCTGCGTTCACTGCGCTCAACGTCGGAGTATAAACAGCCAGCCTTCTTTAGGGAAGCGATGGAAAGATAACCTACTGTTCCTCTTCAGCGCTGACGAACGTTGATATAGGCACGATGTTGTGTTCACGCGGTCATGTAGGCTGCGTTTAGAGCGACTTATAGGCAACACGCTAGTTCGACAGTAACGGTAGAGCCACCGGGAAAACTGTTCGTCGTATCCAACATGAGACATTATGAGTCACCGTCTTCCATGCAGCCCTGTTGTTGCTGCCGTTTTCGCTGCTAGACACAACCAATGTAACTTTCCTCCCTCTACTTCGGTGGTCATCTCGCCAACCGCCAAAAAACACGCAATGACGGAAGCCGCGAGGGACGAGCAGAAATCGCGGAAGGACGTACCCGCTCCGGCCAGTTCAATGGTTTCCCGCCAGGTGGCGTCCGTTTTGCCGAAGTTGCCAATAGATCGACACCCTGTTTACAAATAATTGAGCACTTGCCCACACCCGGTGTGGGCATGGTGCGTGTGTGCGGAAACAAGATTCGCGTGAAGCTATGCATCTGGGGATGCGTCGTGGCTACAACAGTACTAGCACAGTGACGTGGCGTCAGTAACGCATTTTGATGTAATAGCTTGGATTCGAGTGGAGCGCTCATGTACTCATTATGAATGAAGGCTGGCGCACGGGCTTGCGGTTTTTGAAGAAGGGCGGCTTTGGAAACGTACCTGAGCAAGCTTGATGAGCTTCCGAATTTCAAATGGTGTGTAGTGGCGGACGTGAGCCAAGGAATATCCGCCCGCGTCCACCACGACCACTATGCCGGCGATTTGGAGTCTTTCGTCGAGCAAGTGGTATTCGAGGGCTACGAATGCTGCCCTGAAGAACTCTTGTAGAGTGCATATGCCCGGATTCCAAGCTCCTGAAAATAGAGTCACGGGAGGCTAAAAACAACCGTAAAATGCCTATTGGTGACCCAATGCCATGACGTAAAAGCATTGGGGTTCATCGCCAGCTCTTTAATTAATGATGCGCTCATTAAACAACCCAGAGTACTTACCTAACTTCAAGATGACTATTCGCCTTCCTTGCGCATCGCACTCCGTAAGAATGATAAAGAGCTCGTTTTTGCGGATCACTTCGTCGAACAATATGTGGGATGGAAGAAGGTCCTCAAACATGTCCTTGTGCTCAGTCCTGACGTGAAAGTAGTTTCGAATAACCTGGAATGTATCCTGTACGCGAAACTTGCGTGAGCGCAAGAACTTTACCAGGAACCTTTCGTCCGTCGGGCATTTCAAGTCAGGCTCCTCTGTGGATGACGTATGAAAGAAAGCAGATATTTTATTAATGTTGATTTATCGAAAGCCGGGTCACACTGCTTATACATCATACAAAAGGCAGTCTACAAACAGGGTTGAACGCGAGCCACTACGAGACCGGTGCTTCGAATGCTGCATGGTAACGAGTTCAAGGAGAAACTTGGCACTCGGCATTCGAACCACGGATACCGGAGTGACTGATGTCGGCTGACTGTCGTTTTTACGATGTATAAACAGTGTGACCCTGGCTTAAGGCGATGTGTCGAATGTTTTAAGCTCCAGTCAGGGATGACCGCAACATCAAGTGCCAATTTGTCTAATCAGTAGCAGACGCATATAACTAGAGCGCTGCATATCCGCGGATTACTCGCGGATATCCGCAGTCAACTGGTGTATGCTGATAAAAGTGAATCTGATTTTGCAGATTGTGGATGGGATGTGGATACCAGGGGCTGCCAATGCGGATCGGAGGCGGATATCCGCGGGTGCAGATGTACATTTTTGTCGAGGCGGCTCATAACCGTGTGCGACCGCAGAGTTTAGAGTGATCAAGTTCGTGATACTATGAAGTGCATCATCGAATGTTTTACGGGAGTGAATAACTTTCTTAGAAAAAATAGTTTTCTTCGGGTAAAAAAAAACTCAAAAACGTTCAAGCCAGAGGAAAGTAGAAGAAGCTTCTTCCCCCCCTTTGATTTCTTGTTTTTATGATGTAAAATGAATGTGTAAATTGCGGGTCAGATACGGTTCAGAATTTTGCGGATGTGGTTCGGATGCGAATACAAAGTACTTATGCGTACGGGGATCGCATGCGGAATGAATAATTTAAGAAGATCGCAGATGCGGTTGGGGTGCGGATAAGTCCGCATGCGAATCGGATGCGGATGATCAAACCGCGCCGGGCTCTGCGTACTATAAGCTGACGCGCTCCCCCTGGCCTTATGCTACGGCTGCCACCATTTGCTTCTTCGTTTCATTATTGTCGCTTACAAGGTTAGAATTGCAGGGAAAAGCTTCAGTTTTCCCACCTCCAGCGCGAGCTTCCCACCTTCGACAAGGCTTCAGAGTCTCGTGCACCTCGAGCCCGCATGCGCAGCCGAGACTACAACGGCAGGCATTTAGCGCGCGCGTTGGAGGTTGGGCGTTCTAAAGACGTGCTCTGACGTTCTCGCTCTGTCAGTGGCTATAGTTACAAACGAAAAAAGTGAGAAAAAAAATGTGAAACAAGCCGTCTGGTCGAGGTCGCTACTCCCATGTGGTACCACGGTAGTAGAATTATTGAGTTATGATTCTTGCTTCGTGATTCGTCACTTGGCAGGTTTGTCGGCGGATTCTGCCATCTCATTGGCTGAGGGGAAAAAAATATTAGAGTAATGTTTATACAGCCTTGCCTTCGAGATAATAATCGTGTGGTGTAACCTTTCTGTACGTTTACACAGCCTGAATTTAGAGTGTCTCGACGGGCGACTTCTCCCTCTGCTTTAGATAAGAAATTCAGCCAGTGCAGTACAACCACTAGCCTGGGGTCTTTAACGTGCATCACGCAGTAGTGATACATGACCGCACGCCGGTACGATGCTCATCCAGATCGAGACCATCGAGACGAGCAGGGGCGGGAATTGAGACCCAGGATCCGTAGGTTCTGTTGCGCGAGCTTTCGCTCCACGCGCTCCGAGCTGGTGTGCTCTAACCAACGTTATTGGATTAGCGGAGTTTCTAACCAACGTTTTTGGATTAGTCGTGCAAGCATAGTCGCTGCTTGCACGAGCTGTACCCACCCCCACTCACCACGACTCGCGTCGCGCAGGCGTCGCGTTGTTTGACGCGCCGGACGGCTGCTATGGTAACTGCAGTGGATTCTATGAAATACGCACGTTTCGAAGCGCAGCGTCTAGATGGCGTTCCGCCGTACTCTATGGAAAACACAGTTTTGAAACGGAAAACTAGATGGCGTTTCAAACGATGGGAGGCGGATTGAAGTGAGTGAGGGTGGGGGGGGCTACCCTCTTGCACCACGGGAGTTCCACAACTGAGGTAACCTAGTAACACCTTTTGGCGGGCTAGTTGGTTCATGATTCGTACACATAAATGAACTGCGCAAAGGACGAGGACAGAGGTAGAAACGAGTACGACACACGGAGCGCAGTTCATTTATTTCTACAAACCTAGTAACGTTTTGGCGCGAACACACTTCGGCCCCCGATCCCAGCCTTTCACCGCGGCGCGATAGTAAAATGTTCGAGGCACGTGACGTCCTGCATTTCGAAACTGCTGAATGTGCTTTTGGGTGTTCATCTTGAGGAGGCTTTGGAGTTTTTGTTTTATGTGGTGCCATCTGCGAGTAGCAGCGCCAGCAAGACACTTTTTGTCCTTACATACGCACATAAATAGCGCCTTTTTCTTTTCTCGCATTTTACAACGATTGCTGCTATGGTCCATTCCCACCACTGTGAGTCTGTTTGTTTATTCAGATTTTACAGTCTCGGATAACAAGGCAAAAGGCAGATATGGTCTGCCTGACGTGGCCCCGTTAACTGTTGACAATACTCAGCACAACACGAAAAAACACTAACCAAAAACAGTAAACAGTGAATTGGAAAAAAAAGAGATACACAATTTTTATACAGTAGTCACAAGGTTGAGTTAGTTTATTATGTGGCATAAAGTAGGCACTTATAAACAACAGAATTATAACAGGCATACAAAAAAGTTATTAAATTTATTACACATATATGTTTAAATATTTATTTTGTTGCATTTAATAGGAGGTAAGTACTTTTTGATTAAATTTTGATACCTGTGATTAAACCCAGAGTTTCAAATAGTTTCTTGAATGTTTGGTTGTTTGTTTAGTATATTTGGTAGTAAATAGCCCAATTTTTGTGTACCGTAATTTGTCCTTAGCAACGGTATTCTATAAGTGTCATGTCGGAGATTGTATTGAGTGTTTGTAGAAAGGTATGTGTCTAAAAATGCAAATTCGTCTCTTCTTATCTTATAAAGATATAGATTGAGAGTTTTAGCTGAAAAAGCTGCGCCATGTTAAGAAAATTGTGTTAAAAAAATGGAAGACGTTAACAATTCTCTGTAATGCGGAATCAGAGCGCAGCTCCTGAGGAGGAAGAGGGGAGGGTACGGAGGGGATGGTATGCCTATCCTCCCCTCCCGTTTGGGGAGAAATTTAGCGCAAATTTCCCCGCTGAATTCAGCGGAAAAGTTTGCGCAAAGTTTCCCGCTAAGTTTAGTGGGAAAATGTTCCCGCTAAATTTAGCGGGTAAAGTTCCCGTTGATGTCACGTGACTTCAACTCGAGTTCAGTTTCCCCGCAAAATGTACCGGGGAAACTGTGACGTCCCATAATGCAACGCGCGCGGTTACGCCAACGTCGACGCCGACGCCACTCAACCCGGAAACATACGCCTAAGAGCTGCGCTCTAAAATAAGGGGCTGTATGAGCCATGCGCTGAATGTTTTCGATGCAACGTATTGCCTTCTCTTGCAAAATGAATAACCTTTCTAAGTTTGCTTTAGTTGGACCCCAAACTAGAAGGCAGTAATTTAGATTAGAATTCACTAAACCATAGAATAACGGGAGCCGTAACCAGTTGAGAACTAGCAATCTCAGTTTATTAAAATTCCAATAAGTTCAGGGGTGCTTGCATGAATTTTATTTATATGGGGTGGCCAGCTTAAATTTTCTTCAAAACGAACTAAGAATTTATAGGCGGAAATTACCTCAGTCCCAGAGCTCTGGAATTTTAAATTAATATCATGGTTGTCGCGCTTGCCTTGACGCTCAAAAATTATAAATTTTCTTTTAACATTTCATTCAAGTTGATTTGGATTCAGCCACCATGATAAGTCAATCAACTACCTGGTTGTTATTGTTTCAAGATAACGCAATTATTTTCCTGTAAAAACATATTTATATCATCATACAAAACTATATCGCGTGTTTGAGGTATATTTAAAATATCGTGAATGTATAAAATAATGAACAGCAGGCCTAAAATAGACCCCTGCGGAACGCCATATGCAATTTGCCCCGGATCGGACCGGTAGCCATTAAAGCATTTTGCGGGGTTACGCAACAGCTATCAGAATCTGCTTTATCGGCACTTGATGGCCACAGTGCGTGTGAGTTGAGTTTCGGGTAGCGCCCACTAGACAGCCACAGTTGCTTTGGCGTCGCGACAAAGACATTTTTAGCCATTCTCGATTAATTCCAAAATTAATCGGAGTTCATTGGTGAAATTAAAAGCTTCGGCTAAGAGGCATAAGCCGCTGCCCGATTAGGAGGGTTCAGCCGCATCCATCCCATCCCTCCATCTATCATCACGCCACTTGTCACATCGTATCGTGCCACGTCTGACGTCACATCCCGCCACCTGACCAATGGATGGATGGATGAATCTTAATGACTATACCCCTTGTAACGGGCGGTAGCTTGCGCCACATAGCCTAAGTCTAAAAAGACAAAAACATAGGATTCCTTCCGCCCTTCTAAGACAAATATTCTCCCCCTAACTATCACCAGGCAGTGTGGGATACCACCAGGATGACCTTCGGGGGATGGCCCGGCGAGGGAGTCGCCAATTTTTCTCTGGTAAAACCTCGTCGGCGTTACCCCAGCACCGAACCCACTGGGAGACAGGGTTTAGACTTTGGGCCGGAGCCACGCGGGAGGGAGTCCCAGTTTTCCTCTGTCCCGCCTGTCGCCAGCTGTGCTAGTTAGTTGTCCATGATTCAATTTTCCTTAGATAATTTCCACCAATCTTCTAATCGTCTCTTTGTGACTGTAATTCTTTTCTTTTCCGTCCTTTCATCGTCGTCAGTAAAACCCAGGGCTCCTTTTTTTTCAAATCTGATACACCATCAGGAAGGGCAGAACGAAGCCCCGTGCACTTCAAATCCGTGTGCACTAGTGTCTCGCTCGCTATCATTATGGCAGTGAGCACATAATGTGTCTGTGTCCTGAAATTTAGCTTTATATGTTTTCTTCAAAACTCCCGTTCTCGTCTCGAACAGCAAAGAACTTCCTAGTGAATTGTCAAACACATCTTCCTTTCTTATGTCTTGCTTTCGTGACCTGTACACTGTTAGAGCTGATTTCTTCTGCATTCTTCCTTCCCACATTTTCCTCTCCGCCTCTTTCACCCCCTTTTCCACTGAAGTAGTCTGCTCAGCCCCATCAATAATGTGTAGGCATTTAAATGTAAGCTTTTGGGTTCGGTTTGTTCATTTTCTGTTTTAAACGTTTCATGTTTAAATACTAGAATACGTCCCGTGCCCACCGCGTATCATCCATTTCAGTCAACCTTTGTTCAAATTTAAACTTACTAATTGCCTTCCTGCTCTCAAAAAACGACCATCTCATGTCCTCCGGTACTCTCTCATTTGTTTTTTTCATATGCTCGCAGTGCCAATTTGCCCAAAAGTTTTTGTCGAATTTCTAATCTTGATTGAACCTCTCATTTCATGCACAGTACTGCATTGCCAAAAGACAGTCCTGGTACTATCACTCCTTTCCATATACCTCTGACCACTTCATATTTATTAAAGATCCATAGTGCCTTGAGCTTCATTATAGATTCATTTTTTTACTTTTTTCAATTATATTCCCCTCATGTTCCTCTAGATATTTCCTTCCCTCATTGAGCCTGACTACCAGATATTTGTATTTTCCTACATGGTCTATTACAATGTCTTGTATCCTCAGTGGTTTCCTCTTTTCGTCGTAAAACACCACTACTCCAGACTTGTCACTACTAAAACGCATGCCCAAGGTGTCCCCTTCCTCTCCGCATATACCATATATTCCAGCTAGTTCCTCCAATGTATCCTGGTTGCCTGCCATGAGCACTATGTCATCCGCATACACCAGTTCTGGTATTACCAGTATTACATTTCTCCCTCCTTCCATATAACTCGCATCAAAACCTAAGTTGCTCTGTTCTTTTTTATTTTCATTTTCACTGTGATATATCATGAAGAGCAGGGGTGACAGTGGACGACCTTTCCCGAGTCCTCTTTTTATTGCTGCAGGTTGAGTAGTTTCTGCTTCCCATGCTATAACTGCCTCATTGTCTGTGTACAGCTGCCGAAGAAACCTAACCGAATATGTATCTAAATTATACTCCTTCAGCTGACCCCAGAGTTTTTCCTGGCTCACATTATCGTACGCTCCCTTGATGTCCATATAAGCTAACCATAAAGGAGCTTGGTTCTCATTGCTTTTTCTATACATTGAGTCGTGACGAATAAGTTATCTTCCAGTCTTGTATCTCTTGGGAATCCATTTTGTAGCTCGCCCAGTATTTGCATACCTTCTGCCCATTACTTCATTCTACGCTTTACTATCTGCATAGCTAATCCGTATAGAATTGAAGTTACCGTTATCGGGCGATATGACCGGATATTCTCATTGTTTCCTTTGCCTTTATATATTAGTCTCATTTTACTTAGTTTGCAATCATTCAGTACCTCTCCTCCCATAATTACTTGGTTAATCACATGCCGTAACTTCAGTTTGCTTATTTTTCCTAGTGTCTTTGTAAGTTGCATGGGTATGTTGTCTGGGCCTTTCGCTGTACCTGCTGGAACGTTACTTTCTGCCTTGTCCCATTCTTTTGTAGTCGTCTCCATTGTTGCACAATTCTCTTCCTCCTCAACACTGCTGCTGACCGTGCTAGTCACTGTCCCGCTCTGCTCAATCTGGGAGAAAGCCTCTTCGAATCTCTGCTTAATATATCCCCGAGCTTCTTCCCCCTCTACTCTTCTTCCTCCTGTGTAGTCAGTAGGTGTTGGTGACCCTCTGTCTTTCTCCCCTGAGCTTTAATGTGCTCCAGAAACCCTTTTGCCGCATTTCTATCTTTTTTATTTATTTCCATCATCCACTGTAATTCTGCACTTCCACTTTCGGCCTGTATTAAAGCTGATGCTTCCCTTTCCCGCTCTTGGAAGTTCTCCCATTTTGATGCTACTTCAGCTGGCACGTCTCCCCTTTTTTTTGCCCACCTATGCTCCCCTAGATGCATCTTGGCGCCGCAATATGGCTGCTTTGACCTCCTAACCGCACCAGCTTTTTGGTTTGTGTGTGCGTTTTTTCTTTCCGCTTTGTTTAAGTTGATGCTTCTTTAATTCTCTTTTAAAGATTCCTATTAGATCCCCATACGTCCATTCTCTTTCTGGTCGTTCCGATACTGTTTTCAATGTTTTTTGATACTTTTTGTATTTGAGCTTCACCTAGTTTCGGCTTACCCGCTCGTTCCTCAGCTTGCTGTTCTGGTTCGCGTGCTCAAAATTTAATCCTAATTATTCTGTGACCACTCCCTAAGCTTTTTGTACCTTCCTTATCTGTTTCCATACTTCCTAACCTGTCATACAGTTTGTGGGACATGAGGCAGTAGCCTATTGTTGAGTGTAAGTTGTTTCGTTCCCACGTTATTTTCCCGTCGCATTTTACTTGTGCATTGACTAAAACTAGGTACAGGGCATCACAGAAATCTTCTATAGTAGGTTACAAGTCAAGAAGGTAGCGGCAAATGCCCCTCAAAGGGAATCATATATCCCTCCGCCACCTCCGCATCCAATAGCGTCCCATCGTTTCCGTGACGTTGCGGCCAACGTGCGAGGAGGGTCGTGCCTTTCTGTACATATTTGCTTTATCTCTCGACTTTGACTTAGCATTGTGGAAGCCACGAGAGGGAGATTAAGTCTTCCCCCTTCTGATGGAAACGAAGACGACTTTCGGGGATTAGCTTCCCCCTCCGATTGATTCAAAGGCTGCTTTCAGGGGCTCGGTTCCTTCTCCGATGAATACAAAGGTCGCTTTCTTAAAAAGTGGGGTCGGAGACAAGTTGGCACCACTCTGTGGCCATTATCTATCCATTGAAGCGGAACAAGGAGCGTTTCCAGTGAACTCTTCTTTCGATTGCGGAGGGATTTGAAACCGGCGCACCACGCTTGTGGGAGGAGCTTCTCCTACCTTCTTAACTTGTAACCGACTATAGCAGATTTCTGGTTCTATATGTGTTTTTGTTAAACTCTTCGAAGTGGGCAGTCGTGTCTCCTATAATTATTATTTCCTGATAAAGGCCAATTTCTTTGATGTCCCTCGGTATACATGTAAAGTGTTGTGTATTTTCCTCCCTTGAGTCATTTCCTGCTTTCAGCTAAGCAAACCCCAGAAGGGTGTTCAGACCTGTTACTTTACCTTTCAGCCATAAGTGTTCTCTGCAGCTTTCCTTCTCTCATTCCCAGGATTGTCCTTTAACGAATATACCTAAACCCCCGCCTTTGCGTTCACCTCCCCTCCGGTGGCTTCCCATCCAGGAGTAGCCTGGTATGTATGGTGGTTTCTCCTCATCTCTTCACTATTCTCCTCCCACTTTATTATGTTTCTACCTCCCTGCATGTTTAGTAACCCTATAGACGCTTTCAGGCAGCTGTTCATGGGCGCCGCCATAACTGACCTTCAGTTTTCGTTCCCTCTCATTCCGTTCGCCCCACTTCATCATTACCACAACAGGACAGGTTATTGCCATTGTAAGTGTTACTGTGTCCTCCCCAGCATAGGCCCTTGTGGAGACTCGTCGACGCCCGCTGCAGTGGCTCTGCACCCGGATAAGACAAGAGAAGGGCGGTTATCGCGGCTCAATCTGGCGCGCGCTGAAAGCGTATACATTGAGCTGATTTTTTTATCTTGTTTCTGCGAGGCTTCCTTCTGCTTTCCCTGCTGCTCATGCGGTACTCACACCCAGGAGCTTCCCCCGACTCAGGTACCGGTACATGTGCTACTGGTATTTCTACACCGGTGCCCTCCGGGCTCTGTGGGTGCCCAAAAGAGCTGCAACATGCCAACCCAGCCTCTCTCCCACTCTCCTACCTGTGCATGGACTGTGGTGGATTCCAGCCCATGAAAAAGGGCAGGAGCCAGCCGCATAAATTTCCCAGTTTATCTCCTTTACGCCGTACTCAAGCCGTCGGACCATCCCCTTAATCACCTGGCTAGCCTCAATGACCCACCTCTCGATGTCAAGAGACTGTCCCCGGACACGTGGGATTGTGCATATTTCCGCATGCACCCCCTCATTGACCGCTCTTAGTTTACCCAGTCCTGCCTCTATCTGTTTTCCCAGGTTCTGCCTCCTCCCGTTCAACACGTCGTTGAGTCCTGCGTGGATCAACTCTAGGTTTTCCCCCTCCATCTTGTCCCACAATACCTCCTCCGCTTTGGCATTGGCATCTAACAAGTACTTTCCTGGCTGGACCTCTACTCGCACCATCTTGTCCTGTATCACCTTGCTTAGCACTCCCTCTACGACCCTTGCCCCGCTGGAGTCTCCCACTACTAGGACTCTCTTACCTGCCGACGGCTGCCCTCCCTCTCCTGGCACTACGCTGCTACCGGGCCCCTCCATTTACCACCGGGACCAGGATGGGCGCTACCAACCCAGATGTTTCCTTCTCCTTTTGCGCGGCTTCACTATAGGTCCTATAAACTTCCTTCGTGGCCGCACTGCTCGCTCCCTGCTTTCTAGCCCTTAGCACCAATGGCACCACCCTCGCTGTTGACTCCCTCTTCATCTCTTCCCACTGTGCTTCTAGGTCGACCCTCTTCTCGACCTCGACTCTGAGAATACCCTGCAACTCTGCCATCATTGCTCGTCCTTCCTCACTATTCCCCCTCTCTTTCTTAACTACACCGATGAGACGCTCCACTCTATCCTCACACTCCCTTTTCCTCTCTTCTAACCCTTCCTTCCTCGCTTCCCCCTGCCTGAGCTCCTCCACCTGCTTCTCAATTTCTGTCCGCTTCTCCCTTTCCTCGTTGAGCTCAGCCCCCACGTGCTCTAGCTTCCCGAAATGAACATCAAGAAAATCAAGCTGGTTTAGCTGGTTTTTAAGCTGGTTCGAGCTGGTCTAGGTAGTAATCAAGCTGGTTCGAGCTGGTCAAGCTGGTTCAAGCTGGTTCGAGCTGACACTGCGGCTGGGCAAGCTGGTGCTTGAGCTGGTTCGAGCTGGTACTGAAGCTGGTTCAAGCTTGTCAAGCTGTTTCGAGCTGGTCAAGCTGGTTCAAGCTGGTTCGAGCTGGCACTGCAGCTGGGGAAGCTGGTACTGCAGCTGGGGAAGCTGGTACTTGAGCTGGTTTGAGCTGGTACTGAAGCTGGTTCGAGCTGGTGCTGAAGCTGGCCCAAGCTGGTTCGAGCTGGCCAAGCTGGTCTTGCTGGGAGCGCGCATGCCAAGGTCGGCTAGAGGTGGTCGAGATGGCATTGCTGGGAGCGCGCCCGCCAAGGTCGGCTTAGGCTAGGGCGAGGCCACGTCCTGTTCTTTCTCCTCTCGTTTTTGGTAGAAAACCGGGCGCTTCAGGCGCGTTGCGAGCTTCCTTTGTGTGCGAGAAAGAGAGAGAGAGAGAGAGTGGTAGGAACGGAGAATATGAGACATGTTTAGCTATCTTGGGGAGATTTTCGAAGCGACGGCTGTGTGCGCGTTGTTTGGTGGCTACTTGAACGGCGGTGCAAGCGAAGCGGGATTTGAGGAGACAGCGAGTGGCAGTTCGTTCAGCGCGGAAAGAAGTCGGACGCCCCGACTGAGGTGTCGTTTCATGTCTTTGAACATGAGTGTGCTCGTGAATGACGGTGGTGCTAAGGAGTATCGCCATTGCCATCCAAGCCACACGGAATTCCTCGCCTCTGCCGACTACGCAAGAGGCCGCTTCGCCCCCATTGCTGGTGGGACCCAGGTCCACTTCTCTGATCCGTGTGGTATTTTTCATTGTTATTGCCTGTTTTTGGTGTGTGTCTACTATTTTTCGTCTTGAGAGATAAGCAATCTAGTTTTAATAGTATTGTTTCTTTTGCACCGAGGACCACTGCCTGTGCGTCGGTTAGTACTGTGTCAGCGCTGAGGGAATGTATCGCGTCTGAGCTCATGTGTACAGGCGGCGAATGAGAAAATAATAAATTGGATGCCGAGCTGGCTTTTCTAAAGAGTTTGGCTTGCTTATCCTATGTAATAATTTAAACTGGTAAAACTGGTGGGGAAGTCCACCAGCTTAACCGGCATGACTAGTTCACCCAGCATGACCCATAATTTGCCCAGCGTTCACCCAGCATTCACCCAGCATGACGCAGCACGACCCAGCATCCAACCAGCTTCACCATCATGGCAAGCTGGGCTTGCTGGAGCAATAACCTAGCATGAAGCTGGGATGCTGGGACCAGCTTATGCTGGGACCAGCCTGACCAGCACGGCAAGCTGGGCATGCTGAAGCAATAACCCAGCCTGAAGCTGGAATGCTGGGACCACCTTGTGCTGGGACCAGCTTGACCAGCACGGCAAGCTGGGCATGCTGGAGCAATAACCCAGCATAAAGCTGGGATGCTGGGACCAGCTTGTGCTGTTTTTTTTTTCAATATGGTTGCCTTAACATTACTTGGTAAGCTTCGACCATCTCACTTCATGCTCCCTTCTCTTCAACTCAGCTAGCTGCATCTTGACCAGTGCCCGCTTTTATGCTCCTTCAGTTCCCCCTTCATCACTTCGAATTTGTCCTTCCACTCTCGTTCTAGCCTTCTAAAGCCTTCCTCAATCTTCTCACAAAAGTGGCAACCGAAGGCACTTTTCTCTGCTTCAGCTACGCTCTCGAAGTCAGTTTCTTCTAAGCAGCACCACCGCTTGCACTCTCCGCACTCCACCATGTTCAGGTTCCCCTTGATCTTCCTGTCTTTTCCACTCATCGCCTAGCTACTCAAGCACCCGTGCGTCTTACACAAAGAGAAAGCCCGCCAAAATCAACACAAAGACCGACCCTAATCTACCTTCTCATGGCCCGCCTGGCCGCCTAGGCTAGCCTAAATCTCTTACCCTGCCGCTAATTAAATCTACCGCTATTATACCATGTATGCTTTAAACACCAAAAATACAAAAAAAAAAAAAAGTACTTAGCTTCGCAAGTCGACCTTAGCTCGAAAACACGTCCGCTCCCTCCGAAAAACCGAACTAACAAATACCACTTAAAAGACAAGGTTTGCGTCTTTCCCTCCCAACCTTCATTACCTAGTGAATCCACGCAGCGCCAATTAGGTCGCGTCAGCGATGCCACGATGGCGTTTTGAAGTGTCTCACGACGAGCGCGACGCTATGCAGAGCGGAAGTTCGTCTGCTTCTTTGGAGGGGTTGCGCTGACGTCCGAACGCCACGCTTTGATCGGCTCTGAATGAAGTATAGTGGTGGGTAGACCTCAAGGCAGCTTGCTTGGAGGTCTACCCACTACCCTTCAATCAAAGCCAATCAGGGCTCGGCGTTGATCTGACGTTACCGCAACTCCTGCGCAAGAAGCAGACGGCTTACTCTCCGCTTACACCAACGTTACTAGATTACCTCAGTTGTGGAACTCCCCGCGGAAGGGGGTACCCCCCCTCATTCACTTCAATCCGCCTGCCGTCGTTCAAAGCGCCATCTACATTTTCATTTCATAACTGTGCGTTCCATAGAGCTGAATAGAGCAGAGCTGAAACGCCATCTTGACGCCGTGCTTCGAAACGTACGTATCCCATAGAATACACTGCAGTTATGCTTTGTTTCACCGTATGTGCGAGCGAAGGCAAAGCTGGAAGCGCGAGCACGAAAGCTCCGTGCGTTCAGGCTTTGCTCGAGCGCGCGGGCTGGGGAAAAAACACAAAAAGCGCTGGTCTCGCGCTTCTAGCTTTGGCTTCGCTCGCAGATAAGGTGAAACGAAGTATACCAAAGCAGCCGCCCGGCGCGTCGAGCGACGCCAGGCGAGTCGTGGTGAGTGAGGAGGGTACCGCTCGCGCATGCAGCGTCTATGAGTAGTTCCGTCACTGAGCTAATCTAATAACGTTGGCTTACACCAACGTTACTAGATTGCCTCAGTGTGGAAGTCCCGCGGAAGGAGGTACTCACTCACTTCAGTCCGCCTCCCGTCGTTCGAAGCCCCATCTAGATTTTCGTTTCGTAACTGTGTGTTCCATAGAGCGGAGCTGGAACGCCATCTAAACACTGTGCTTCGAAACGTAGGAGGTATTCCATAGAATACACTGCAGTTACCATATAGCAGCCGTCCGGCGCGTTGAACGACGGGAGCCCTATGGGAAAAACCAGCTTCAGCTGGTCCCAGCTTCAAGCTCGGTTACTGCTCCAGCATGCCCAGTTTGCTATGTTTGTTAATATGGTCATACTGGTCATGCTGGTTGATCTGGTCCCAGCTTCAAGCTGAGTTATTGCCCAGCATGCCAGTTTATCGTGATGATTAAGCCGGTGGACTTCCCTCCAGTTTAACCAGTTTAAATTGATACACAGGATAAACAAGCCAAACTGTTTAGAAACGCCAGCTCGGCATCCAATTTATTATTTTCGTACTCGCGGCCTGCTCAAATGAGCTCAGATGCTACACGTCCTCGGCGCTGACACAGTACTAACCGACGCAGACAGTGGTTCTCGGTGCAAAACAAACAATACTATAAAAACTAGATTGCTTATCTCTAAGCACAAGAAATACTAGACACACGCCAAAAGCAGGCAATAACAATAAAAAAAAAAATACTACATGGATGAGAGAAGCGAACCTGGGTCCCGCCAGTAATGGGGGCGAAGCGGCCTCTTGCGTAGTCGACAGAAGCGAGGAATCCGTGTGGCTTGGATGGCATTGGCGATACTCCTCGGCACCACCGTTATTCACGAGCACACACATGTTCGAAGATAGGAAATGACGCCTCAGTCGGGGCGTCCGACTTCTTCCCTCGCTGAACGGACTGCCGCTTGCTGTCTCCTCAAATCACGCTTCGCTTGCACCGCCGTTCAAGTAGTCTCCAAACAACGCGCACACAGCCGCCCCTTCGAAATTTTACCAAGATAGCCAAACGTGTCTCAAATTCTCCGTTCCCACCACTCTCTCTCTCTTCTCGCACACAAAGAAAGCTCGCAGCGCGCCTGAAGCGCCCGGGTCGTCTTCCAAAAAACGAGAGGACAAAGAACAGGACGTGGCCTCGCCCCAGCCTAAGCCGACCTTGGCGCGCGCGCTCCCAGCAATGCCAGCTCGACCCCCTCTAGCCGACCTTGGCGTGCGCGCTCCCAGCAAGACCAGCTTGACAAGCTCGAACCATCTTGGGCAGCTTCAGCACCACTCGAGCGAGTCGTAGTGATCCGGGGGGGAGGGGGTGCTGCTTGTGCAAGCAGCGTTTATGAGCAGTTCCGTTACAGACCTTATCTGAAGACGTTGGCTTACGCCAACGCGTGGCTCTGACTTGGCGCTGTCGTCGGTACGGCGCATGCCGTACTGACAGCAGCGCCTCATACTAAGGTGAACATACTTAGCAGTTCTGGTTTCTGCACTCGCGCAGTGTTCACATCTGCAGCGGGCAAACGTTGACCTGCTTGCAAGCTGTGTGTCGGCCTATAGTATGCTGCAATATTGAGACCATGGGGTGCAAGGCTGCAGGCTCCAGCCCCGAACTGTCAGGGAGGTTTAGCGCCACTACGCCACTTATTGCGAGCGCAACCACGCGGTGAACGCAACATTTAGCTGATGTCACAAAGAAAAAATCACGTATTAGCGGCCTCTTTTTTTAAAACTTGCATTTACAAGCATAAACCTTGGTCCAATTTCCAACGTGACTCAGCGTCCGTGGCAGCTTCATTCAGTCAGGAATTTTCGTGTTTACAATGTGGACGTATACCTGCAAGGATCGTTCGTAGTCGTGCAACAGCCTCTATCTTGACGTGTGGCGTTTCGCCAAGCTCTTGCTCCGCCATAAGTTGCAGGTCGGCAGAAAGTTCTGCCATGCTTCACACTTCTGACTTTCAGCGTGGTCCTCCTGCAGAAAAAAAAAAAAAAAATTGTTTGACATATAACACTAAGCTAGGGAGGTGAGACGAACTTGGGTGGCACACAGTGGCAAACGCTGAACTATGGCGCCTTATCAAGCACTCGTCATTAAAGAGACGGTGCAACGATATTCGATTGGAATATTTTTCCCTTTACACTAGCTGACTGGTACCAGTGGGACACAAGGATACTCGCACGCAACGCCACTGGCCAAGAAACTCCTTTGTTGCGGTGTAAATTGAAGGATAAAAGCGAGCTTTTTCATTCAATTTCTCCTTCGCAAAACTTGATGACGTACTGGGCGGTCGCGGTACCGCCCAGTGACGATATTTGTATGCGGCTAATAGAGTGGAAGAACGTGTGTGTCTGTCCCTCGTATATTTTCAGTGTTTTTAATCTTTCCGTGTGAACTGTAGTCCATAGATTGGACCCGAGCACTGCGGGGGCACTCGATTCGGGTTCCTGATAATCGATAGCTGGAGAAGCATTTGGGTAGTAGCCCGTGTCCAATCGCTGCAATGACGACTATAGCCGAACCCTAACAATCTCTGGAACTCAGCGCGTTTCCTGTGTCTTGCCAACGCCAGCGTGTGGCTATGAACCTATGATCAACATTGGCGGCATACAATCGGCTCCAGATCACGTGGGCGCTTGTTCTGGCTGCGAGTGGAGAGGGTAAACTCTGCTCGTTTTTCTTTAATTTTTTTTGCGGCTTTCATTGCGTGTAGCGAAAAAAGAACGGGTGTTTCACAGGTCATTAACGTCAGGGATCCGTTCTAAGCGGTATTTGCGCAAAGTACAAAAATCTTTGCGTCGCCCCTTTAATACTTCCACTGTTTTTTTCCCGCATGAACTCCGAGCCTGTTATGTTTTAAGGTCTCAACGGAACATCCGTTTAGACCTTAAAATGAGGTCTGCGCTGTGGCATTACGCAATGCAAGCATGACGCTTTGCATTGCCTAATGTCACAGCGCAGACTTCATTTTTAGGTCTAAACGGATGTTCGATCTCATCATTCGTTGAACAGATTTCCTAGATCGCAGTAATTGGCTTTTCGATTGTTTTGCGGGTAAGTAGACGCGCAGGCATTTCTTAGAGCGATTAGCTAACAGAGAAGTTTGTGTCATGAATACTAATGATGCGTGTACGCTGTTATTCATAATATATACGTCACGTGTCATCATAATCAACGACCTTTCTGTATTTCCCCTGCCGTTCCTCCTGGTGCCAAGTGGGTATGGAGTCACTGGCAGCCTAACACAAAAAAGCAGGCATGGCCCATCATGTTAGCGCTTCTTGCTTCGTGATTATTTTCTTGGTGTTCTAATCGGCTAATGCTGCGGTCTGATTGGCTTGGGAGCGATAATGAGATGCTCCGGGCTCGTCATTCTCTGTGTTTCTGTCAGTGACTATATAGTGTGTTTCAGGATTACTTGGCGAACTGTGGCGGCTGCGGCCCCCGTGACCCAATAAGAGCGCCGGAGCAAGTCACGTGATAACATTCCATGGTCGAGGCCACCGGGGTCTCGTTACCGCCACAGCAACAAAGCCCTCCTCGTCAGTTCGGCAGCAGTGCACATTGAAGCGAGACAACTAATTCCTTGTGTCTGTGCAGTGTCCTGACACGCCAAACATCGCCCAGTCGTCGTTCGTCGCGGGCACCATCACGTGGCAAAGCAGTGACCTGGCACGCGTGGAATCTACACGCCAAACATCGCCCAGTCATCGTTGGTCACTGGCACCATCACGTGACAGAGAAGGCGAGGACCAGGGCGCCACTGACGGCGGAAACCTTCATATATACAAGCCAATTCATCAGCCAGAACTTCAGTTCGGCAGCAGTGCACATTGAAGCAAGACAGAGATACGACCATAACCATTTTGTTATGGTCGCATCAGAGATACGACCATAACGTCGTATCTCTGATGAGATACGACGTTATGGTCGATACGTTGCCCAGATCTCTTTGGTTGACCCTATATTTGTTAAGTGACTGTAGCGCAGTGTTGGGAAGTACTTTAAGTACATTGTACTTAAAGTACTACTTCAAGTAGGTTTAGGAAACTTGTACTTTACTTGAAGTACATTCTCCGAGTATGTACTTGTACTTTACTTAAAGTATTTTTTTTCTGGTACTTTCCGAGGAAAGTACAATTCCCGACTTCAAAGTACATTCCCCAAATTTGGCTTTGTTAAATTTGCATCACGAAATGATGCTTTTTCAACTCCGAAGAAAAACTGGGAGGGGTATTCTACTCTTGCCAGAAACGTGAGCAGACGACGCATCGTCCCGTTTGTTCTGGTAGCGGCTTTCCCGTAGTTTTTTTTAACTCTCGCTACTTCTCGGTTAGTCAGCGCAAGCGAGGAGGTTTAAAATATTAGAGAGCGAAATTAATCGTAATGTAGCACTTGAGATTGTGCTGCGGAACGATTAAATTTTCAAGTTGAAGTAAACGACAACAGAGGAGAACGTCACAATTTTTTTAGACATTATCTTTTGCCTTTTTCTTCTATTTGAAAGTTCCTTATTTTTTCGCACTCCAGTCTCAGGTGTCATATCATGATTAATTATCAGCAGCGCGCTTGCACACTCACTGTTTTTTTTTGTTTTGCATTAAAGAGAGGACACTCGTCTATGAGAGGTTTGCTTGAGGAAGCTACGGGGCTGAGGTATTGGCTGACGTTATGCTCTCTCCTAGTACATTTAGCCCCCTTGAGTGCAAGAATCCAGTGCAAAGGGCGCCAGATTCAGAAGAGGGACTTCTGAATTTGGCTCCATTCCTGAAAATAACTACTCTGTGGCCACTTGACTTTATCAAATATTCGCCGCTGTTTTTGAAAATTGGTCATGCACCCCTGATTACCTCTGGGCCCTGGGCAATGCATACCAGTTAAAAAATCGCTCTATAGGGGAATGAAAGTGCATCATGAAAGATTGTGTTAAAATACTTGTACTTTACTTTGAAAGTACATTGTATTTAAAGTACTTGACTTCAAGTACGTTGCACCCAGTGTACTTAATACTTTACTTAAAGTACATCACGTCTAATTTACTTTGTACTTTACTTGAAGTACCTTTTAGATGTACTTTACCCAACACTGCTCCAGCGCTTGAACGGCGCCAAGCTCACAGGATAGGCACGAGCTAAGGACGCGAGGTGCCTTGATCACGAGCTGTGCGGACTCTAAAGATTCGGCGACAGGCCCCTTGATGATCTAGTCAAAAGAACAGTGTGAAGTTTGTAAATAAACATGTAGAGTGTGATTTACAGAGCCTCCATTCCTACATGACCAAAAACCAAACTTTTGGCTTAGCAGTGATTTTATTTAAAAAAAAAAAAGTTGACCTCAGAAAGCTTACGGGGGGAAGGGGGGGGGGGGAGGGCCACCGCCCCCCCCCCCCCCCCTCCCCTTGAATTCGCTCCTGGTTCATTCCGAGTTGGTTGGTTTCGGAGCAGACGACTCTTGGCTAGCAGACGGCAGCCGCGGCTCCGTCCGTGTCTCGCGCCTCGCATTTGGCGTGGTGACACAAATGCTCCCGTGACGTGGGGTCACGTGCCTCGCTCCGACGCTCTTATTGGGTCGCAGGGCCCTAGTCTCCACAGCTTTACAAGTCAACGTGAAACTGAGTATATAACCTGGAAATGTTTACAGATTAACGCAGCCCCTACCAAATGTGATCTCATTGAGAGATCATATACAGTGGCGTGCAGCATGTTTCACTACTGCGCGATCCACGTCAAAGACCCCCTAGGCAATAGCAGTCATACCGCACTGGTCAAATGTCTCTCCTAATCCGTGCAACAGCGTCATTATACTTTGACAAACTATGGTCACGCTGTCTAAGACCTCTCACGTCTTCTTCATTTTTAAAGCATGAAACGCCTTTTAATAACGCTAACCCCAATCCCAAAATTTTGTTTGTTCGTCCGTCCGTTTGTACCGTGAATTTCCCGGTAAACTTGGTGGGTAAATTTATATCACGATACCTATACACGAATTCAGTTTCTCGGGTAAATGTAGCGGGAAAATGGACGTCTTGTGACCTAAACTCCAATCCAGTTTCCTCGCTCAATTTAGCGGGAAAAATCATCTACGTCACGTGACCAGAAGTCGCGTGGCTTATACAACCATTCAGTATCCCCGCTAAATTTAGCGGGAGAATATACCTCACGTGACACACCGATTCTCCCACTAATGCCCTGTAATGCATTTCACGCATTAAAGCGCTTTGAAGTCTACTTCAAAGCGCTCAGTTGAGCTGCAGCTCACGCGACCCGCGAATAAGAAACATTTATTTCAATGTTACACGCCCTGCAACTACGGCATTGTCATATTTGCCATCAAGTGAGTTTGGGTGAACTCGCGTCACTTTATCGCGCAGACCGAGCGTGTAGCCTTGACGGCAGCGTTTGACGGCAGCGTCCTAATGCACAATGGCGCATTAGGAAGCAGCAACCTTTCGTACATTTTGTACATGTATAATTGGCCTGTTTACTTGAGTGATACCGACAGAAAGTAATAAATTGCAGAGATACACGACCATGCTTCCTGTAAATAAGATTTCTGTGATGACAAAAAAAAAATTAGAAAGACAAATATTGGCACCGAGCTTTACCTATAGGTAAAGCTTGCTGCCAATCTTTTTTTTTCTAACCTAACCTGACCAAACCTAACCTATAGGTAAAGATTGTTGCCAATGTTTTCTTTTCTCGCTTTTTTTTTGTCACCACAGAAATTTAATTTACAGGAAGCAAGGTCATGTATCTTTGCAACATATTTATTTGTCGGTATGAAGCAAGTAAACAGACCAATTATTCTTTTACAAAATAGACGAAAGGTTGCTGCTTCCTATTGCGCCATTGTGTAACCTTCAAACGATGCCGTCAAGGCTACACGATCGGTGTGCGCGATAAGGTGACGTGAGTTCACCCAAGCTCAAATTGATGGCAAGTATGACAATGCCCTAGTTGCAGGAGCGTGTAACATTGAAATAAATGTTTCTTATTCGCGAGTCACAAGAGGTGATGCTCAACTGAGGTCTTTAGGCTTAGACAGTGTAACATTGGGCGATTGGGTTGGTCTGAATGACACTAGGATGATGGCGAGTATCGTTGACTCAACGACACTTACAAGCGACCGTGTAATTAAGACATTAGAGCACGCGACACTTAAGGTTACAACGTGATTCAGCACGAAGGGCAAGGCGCCCCGCGGACTTGCTGAAAGTTACACTAAATTTGATCGTCTAACAAGGGGTAATGTTTATAATCATTAACATGAAAGCTGCATCACGTACAATATTATCATAAGCCACACTAACAACCTTCCACTCTTTGTTGGCGTACTTGTCAGTTTTTGAGAGAGAGAGAGAGAGAGAGAGAGAACAAGCTTAGTCCAGTCTGGAACGTAGAGTATTAAGCTCTATTCTTTGAACTCTGACAAATTCAGAAAGACTGGAGCTCAGGTCTAGCGAAAGGACAGATGAGGCTACGCAACGCACGGGTGAAATTACCTTTTTTTCGAAGACTCCAAAACTGGAACGCACTGCGACCGTCGTTGTCATGTATTTCCAACTAGGCGCAGTCCTAGCGGTGAAGCCAATGCACCTTGATCCTTGAAAGCACCTATAGCCACCTACACCTAGCACACTCTTCTCACCCAGACTTCTGGAGTCACGAGAACCCTTACCGTGACTCAAAGCAGCGTTGCTGTTTGGAAGTTAGAACGTACCAAGGAAGAGCTTATAATGTGGCCGCACCATGCTTAGACACGCTATCCTTCGAACACTGCCAACAACTGCAGCCTCCCCCAATGTGAAGCGAAGGTCGACCAAGCGACTCGCGAATGAGGTGCTCTCTCTTTTTTTCGTGAATAAATAATGGGAATTTCCGCGATGTCCACGTGCTTCTGAGGAGGTTGTTGACGTACACAGCGTGACGTTTGAAGGTGCCGATACAGGCGCGTGCCAGTGACACACTATCCTTCGTGTCTATCTTTGATAAAACCGTGATGGTTATCTGAACCAGATCGCTGAATAGCAACACTGGTGAAAGCGTCGATATGGCTAATCTGGTTTGCTTGAGGAGATAGGTTGCGGATGGGGTGAATGACAGAAAGTACGGCGATATGAAAAGGCGAACGGCCGTTATGTGGTAAAGTGTGTACAGTGTTCCAATATACACGTGATCTAAAACAACACACCTTTCTTCATACTTGGAGTCAACTTTCTCTGGCAATGGAGTCAAGGCTCCAGAGGCGATCGAAGCACGCCATTTCACTGTGCAGCTGAATCTATGGGTCAATCAAAATAATTGGCGGAGGTCACTTACCCAGACTTGTACGTAACGCGTTACAAGTAATGCATTACTTGTAATCGATTACATTTTGCTGTAATTTTGTAACGCTTCAATTACTTTCTTTAAGGAGTAACGATCCTTATAATTGAATTACTTTTTTGCTGTAATTGATTACAAAATTTCCCATTACAATGTTCTCAATCTTTTTATGGAAAAAGTGGGGGGGGGGGGGGGGGTTAGATGTGCTGGAGTCACTCAGTTCTGGGCAACGGCCAAATATTTTTTTTTTAAACCACTAAACACGGGACCTTGAGGATTAGTAGGCCACTTTACTATGCTTCGTTTCCTGGGTAAATTTTTTTTTTATGGTACGCCGGAGACTACGTCAGTGTATGTAAAATGACCTTATCCAGCTTCTTGTGAGTAATGTATTCAAACAGCGCTCTTTTTATTGTTATTTTTCACGAGGGATAGGGTGTGTTGACGTCACTCACTCAGCTCTAAGCAAAAACGGTCAAGGCTTTCTCTTTTTTTTTGGAACAACTGAGCGCGAGATTTTATGGATTATGCTACCGTAATAAAAAAAGTTCAATGAAAAGTAACGTGTGAAGTAATCGATTACTTTAAAGTAATTTTTCGGTTACTTTTTCGAGGCTGTAATTGTAATTGTAATCGGTTACTTTTTTGAGGCTGTAATTTTAATAGTAATCGGTTACTTTTTTCAGTAACGTGTACAAGTCTGAACTCGATTAAAAATATAAATTAGTCATTTTTAGCTTCGATTTCATAATGGTACAATTGTATTCGTCAGGATATGCCAAACTAATATCATTTCTTTTCTTTATCTACTTCGAACTTTCCCGGCTTATGTTGACCGGGTGTTTTCTACTTCTCTGCAAAACAAACATGGCGTCTTTCTCGTGGTCATCGCCGGTATCAAGGCATTAATAAGGTCACGAGGAGAGCCTCCGCAATCCAGCCCCTTCTCTGACCTTCTCGCCTACACCCTTTCGTAATTGCTTTGAATTTTGGAACGCGTCATTTCTGTCTCCGGCAGCTGCCGGTGGGCTTTTGTTCCGCAAACAAATTGGTGTGGTTTCTGTCGTTGGTTTCTATGGTGTCTACGCTCAAACCAACGGAGCAACGGGGACGCTGAGACCGCGGAGAGGCGTCGGCTTCTCTTTTTTGTCGACCGGCCCAAGCGAGGACGCTTACTTACGAAAAAGAGGCACCCACGACAATGTTTTGTGAAGCATTCGTCGGGTGGCGTGTGTAAATGTCAAGCGAAATCCACAATGTGGGTTTCCAGCTTGCGAACATTTCAACAGCGGTGTGTCCGTTTACGATCACTCTAGATTCCGTTCTACTCTAGATTTTTTTTCCTGAAGGGAGAATTTATTTTCATTGAAGACACACGTAAGCAGAAAGTGAAAATCCATTCTTCTATTCCAACTTGTATACCCGGCTGAAACAATGCGTGCGCGCTGTCTTCACTTACGATTAGCATGCACTACTTCTGGAATTCGGAATGCTGCCTCGACTATGAATGCCAGATATTGAAAGAAAATCAGAAAACATGCAAGAAAGTGCGGCTTCTTCTGAAATTCCAAATGCGACAGCCACGAAGAGTTGGCATATGCGATGCATTTGAGCTTACGGTTTCTCTGCGTTCACAGCCCAAAAAACGTGACCAACAGTGGATTCCAGCACTGTTTATTTGAAATATATACAATAGATTGCGTTTTGCTTACAACCGCCGTTAAAGTCCTTTGTGTGCAGGATATATGTTCTTTGACAGTGGAAGAGATTAAAATTTTGTCGCTGCTCGGAAATGTTCTTTCAGTTGTCTTGCGCTCCACTATACCAAAAACAAATACCGTGCCCCCAGGATACTCGATGTGGAGCGAGACTTCCACTCGCATTCCAGATCAAGGGTGTTCATCAACCACATATTTCCTGGTTCGAAATCATTCAAGAGTGCGGCGCGCACCATGCTTTGGGGGGTTAAAGGGCAACTCGGGTCACTATTTTGAATTTGGGATTACGACGGTTTCAGCTTAGTCACTGTCCCTGATTTATAATGTATACTATTTTTTTCCCTCGACATTGTGTGCAGTCTGGTAAGTATCACGGATAAAATTTTGGTTTCAAGGTTCTTCGGCAAAATTGAAACTGTCTGCTGGAGAGGGATGGCAACACTGATTATCAGCTGCACGGCCGCGACGTGACGTCACGGAGGTGCTGCGGTACGCGTCACCCAGTGTTTCTTGACTGAAAGCTAACCCGCTAGCCCCCTGCTAAAGAGCAGCTGGTCGCACCTTTAATGCCGGTTTTAGTGGAATACGGGGTTCCACTTGGACGCAGTATTTAGGCTGTGAGCATATTTTGTGCCACGGATGCAATACCAGTCATTTATTTTGGTTTCGTTCTTAGAATATTGCTGAAATTCATTGGTAACCCTATCGAAGCACCCACTATAACCTTTCGCTCTATGTATTATGCAAGTAGAAATCTATATGGATTCTATCTGGACTTCAGAAAAAGGAACTTGGACGAACAACGTCCCTTGGACCAGTCCAGCAACGTCTTCGGTTTAGCACGGTGTTTTGTTTTGTTGTGCGCGGCTCCTGGTTCGGCTTGCTCGACGCTTTTCCGCTTCGCTGACTTCACTTCCCTTGGTAAAAACCAATACACTAAACGTATACTTATTGTGTATTTAGTGTACGCATTGAAAACATAATTTGTTTGGACTTCTAGGAAACAAACAAGTATAGTATAAGTATATTAATGCATACTGTTATATACATTTCGGTACACTAAAAATACGCGTTTAGTATTTTGATGCATACGAAAAGCACGCGTCAAGAAAACTTGAATTATACTAATAAGTTTATCTTTGTGTACTTAACGAACGCTAAAAGAGTGCTTCAGGTGCACTCACGCTTGCTATTCGTCTTTCTCTGTAAATCACCAGTTGTGAGAAGTACGTGTCCTATCCCTTTCACGTTATTGTCTTCGTGCGCTATTGTAGATATGATGTTTAACCAACTAGCCCAGCTATTGATTTTAAAGGTGCCATGAGGAGGTTACTGAGATTGCCTAAATATGGCGATAACTCAGTCTGCGAGCTGTAGCATCCTAAAAATTCATAAATTATAACGATGCGCGGCAGATTTCTCTATTAAAAAAACAAAAAAAAAAACAACAACAACAACAATCTAAGACCGAACACACCGAGGACATTTCCGGCGATGGGCGGAGCATTGTTCCGGCAGCCAGGACGACATATGCAATTTATTAAAACGCTACCTTCGTTGAGATTGCAAGCGCTGTTATTACAAAATGTGTATGATTTCGTGGATAATAAAAGCAAAAGAGTGTATGTCGAAGAATAGTAATTTTTCGCGGAGATGGAACATAATACTGAAACAATCATCTAAAACCAGCGCATTACGTATGTACAGGGTGTCACAAAAGAAAATTTACAGGGTCTTTTTTTTCGCAAAAATAAATTAGGCATCGCCGAACGCTCGTTCTCCGCCCAAAGGTAGCGCTAGAGGTCACAACCAGATGCCAAAGTTTCAGCCCGATCCGATAACTTAATCAAAAGTTATAAGTGATTTTCTGAAAATTTCAATGGGAAAATGGCGGCCGACGGCGTTTTCGAATACATGGGGATATATGGCACCAGGAACCGAAAACGGGCAAAAATAGGCTCCATTTTCCCATTGAAATTCTCGGAAAATCACTTGTAACTTTAAGCTTTGGCATCGTGTTGTGACCTCTAGCGCTACCTTTGGGCGGAGAATGAGCGTTCGGCAATACCTAGTTTATTTTTGCGATGAAAAAAACCCTGTAAATTGTTTTTTTGTGACACCCTGTACATATTTGTTTCAGGGTCTTCCGCCGAAGTGATGTGTCCGGTCGTCAGCTCTCTAGTGCGTGCTAGCTGTGTTGAATCATAGTCCGGGCTGTATGGGCAACGAGCCGCGCGCATTCGAGACATCACTCTGTGGTTCCACCGGTCGGATGCGCGAGGATCATTCGCTTGTTATTGGCTGACAGTGGTCCTGGTTTAGGAACATGCTCCTTCCACCGCCGGAGATGACCTCTGTGTGTTGCGATCTTTGTTTTTTTTGGTTTTTTTTAATAGGAAAATCGGCCCCGTAGTGTCATGATTTAGGAATTAGTAGGGTGATTAGAGCCAGCAGAGTGAATTATCGCCATATTTAGGTGATCTCAGAAACTTCCTCAGAGAACCTTTAACTCTGTTTATACGGTCCCAGCAGAACCCTATATCCACCCCGATTATAGTTTGTGTTTGTTTTGTCTCGTTTTATCCAGTTTTTTTTTTTGTTTAACCTCTATTCAACAAAATGATAGGCCCCAACAGGGTAAATTCTAGAGTGTGGCGTAAAGTAGACGCGCGTGTTCTCTCACTTAATCAGCATATCTGCGATATAAACAGTTCGTCGTCATAACACTTCAAGTTGTAGGTTCTTGGTAGTTTTTGTTTTCTTTTCAGAAGTTCACGTTGTCCTAGTGGGTTGCTTTCTTTACTTGGTCATTTCTCGTAACCGTACTGACTAAGCTGCGTAAAAAAACGCCTGCTTGTTTTGAAGCGCCTTTTCAAATTTGTTGTAGTCGTAACTGCTCATTGAACCCCCGTAGTCTTCGGGAAGGTGTGTGGGCGGAATGAGTTTATGAAGCTCTTCGTACCGACGTCCGATGAAGCACACCTGCAAAAGAGTAAACGTCTAGTTTTTCACGGATGAATATTGAAGACGTCTTCTAAAGTTATCTCGTTTTGGGAAGCTCAGCCACGAGTATGTGACATTGACATGCGACCTTCTAGCGGGGAAGCAAAATAGAACCCAGTAATATTCCACTGTACACACCCGGACAATGAGCAGAAACACTTGATCTGGTGGTTTCTTGGGCCTACCGTTCTCACAAGCTCCGTTATATCTCAAATTGTCTAAGAGTTCAAAGATTGAGGCCTAAGCTTAGTGTTCCATGTCAAGTCTGAACCAAAGCTTATTTAAAGATTGGCAGAAAAGCCTAAGAAGCGTGGAAGGCTATTTTCGCTCGTATAACCCGTAGTTTAGTAAAAAAATGTTGTGAGATGGAGTAGACCATGACCTTTCCCAAATAGATTTAACAAATTACACACTCGCCACGAATTGCAGAGTGACAAAACACAATCTTCAATTTTCAACCGAAGACCTGTCGCGATTATTGACGGTGTTAAGAGACTGCATAAAATGGTTCCTTAACGTATTGAGCAACGACTTTGTACAGGAATGGCCGAATATTGTGCATTTAGTATATAAAATTTTGAAGAAGGGAGCTGAGCTGACCAAAAAATAATATATTGAGAGCGTGAAACGGCTACCTACGATTGCTGTCTGCGGATGGAAACCGTCTGGGTAGCGCCACAGACGAGAGATGGCGGCAGCTTTTGACATGTAACCAAAATACCTCGAGAAAGTATATATATTTTGTCTGTGTCTATACAGTAACCTCTATACTTACAAATAACAAAATCATCCACTTTCTCTGCTGTCACTGATTAGTGTCTGTGCCCACGCTCTGATTGGCCTTCATCATTCGGCCGTTACTTCATTCACACAATGTTTGTAAGCAGATGAACATCCGTTAGTGGCGCAATCAGGATCTTTATTTTTTCCTCTTTACTAACGTATTAAAAATCTGATGCACAAAATGCATGAAAAGTTTGTAAAGAGGTAGTCTTCGGCCACGGTTTTACAAAATTTAAGCGGGGTGCGTTAAGGAACCGATTTATGCGGTCCCGTCAAAGGGTCAATGATTCAATTGACTCATGTGGTATTATTCAGCCTTCAGTAAATGAGATAGACCTCACACTCACCCATAACTACTAGTCATTTTTTCATTCTTCCTCTCAACGAAATGAGTCGAAAGCAGCTCCGCGTTTCGGATTTCCAGCCTTACATTTGTTTTGTGTTGTTTGAATGTTCAGTTAATATTTTGGTTACCTAATCAGCGTGCCACAGATGAGGTATGCATAGGAGCATACAGTGAGCACCCAACGTGTTCAATATTTCAGAAAGTTGTTACGGTGTGTAAGTTATTCTGCTCCTTGCACGCTTCTTGCGTTTGTTTACCCTTCAGATGCGGCCACGTGCTTTTGATTCATCCTCATCTCAGCCAATGAGGCGCGCGCTTGGCTCTATCGTTATCACGCGTTTTTGTGTGCGTTCTCCATATTGCTCTATGGCTGAATTTACATAGAGGTGACCCTAGCGCATTGAATCGCAATTTGACTGCTTTGATTGATAGTAGATGGGTAGAAGAGGAAGGAGTAGAGAGAAAGGGTGCGTGTAATTGGCGCCTGCTCGATTCGATGAGAGTAGTAGAATAAGCGTACCACTCCGGCCACCTGTCAATCAACGCCCAGGGGGCGGAGCCTAACCCGATCCGACCAATCACAGCCCAGGGGGGCGGGGCCAAACCCAATCCAACCAATCACAGAGCAGTAGGGCGGGGCCCTTTCCCTCTCTCACATCCCAGTGACCAATGACAGTCCGTGGGCATCGATGGCCCCACCCACAGGGCATCAGCCAGTGACCAATCGGAGCTCGCCCGAATCCCGCCCCCCCCCCCCCCCCCCCCCCCGAGGTACGCGGTACGTGAGGTGAGGAGCATCCGTTTTTTCTTTTTATCGGATATTCTTCGTTGGGTAAACATTGTGATTTGGGTATACTTTCGGGCGTCGCTATAACCGCACTGTTGCGACGCGTGTGAGCATTTATCGTGAAGCAAAAGCCGCGCGAGTCTGCCGCCGCGCGGGAATGTGCTTCGCGCCCGGACCTGCGCATCCTCCGGTCCTTGCTTACAGGAAAATCTGCGCTAAACATTGCGACTTCACCGTTTACTGTGATTGCACGGCCTACGACTCCCTGGGCGTACTCCAGCTTTTCGCACTCGAACTACCCGAGTCACGCATCGTTTTTCTCCTGATCTTCGCGCTACAAGGTGAGCAGACTAAAAGCCTCGCGTTTTCCTTGCTAATAAGACATTTTGTTTCAGCATTTGGTCCTCGAGAGGGAGAAAAATCACCTCGGTCCTCCACCACACCCTTCTTGCACAGCAAGGTGAGCAGTCTAAAAGCCTAGCGTTCTCCTCGCTAATAGGATTTTTTTTGTCTCGGTATCTCTGAAAAGGGAAGCGATACCTAGACGACCCGGATCATCTAGCCCCCTCGTCACCTAATCGTCGGATATCTACGAATATCGTCTAGCCATCTCATCCCCATCATGGTTACCTGTCACCTGTGCTCTCCCGACGACCGACAGCATTATTCCAGTGCAGACTCGCTTCAAGTTCGTTTAGCCTTGGTTCACAATGTGACTCCCTCGCCATGCATTCCGTTTTACGAAAGAGTGTGCGCTCTTCGTAATTATGTGGCTCAATACGAGTTACACGAAAGAGACACAGAGGCGTACGACGTGGCAACCTTTTTCAGACATCATGCAGAGCATATGTCAAACGTGCTAAGATATTTTGGTCTGCCGCTGCGTTTTTTTGTGACACTCACCGTTGAGCTCGGACGTCTCCTTCCTGACGACGACATTGATGTGACTGTGCAATTTTTTCATAGTCAGGTCCAAACCGCATTTGTGGACGATAATATCAGTAGTTCGATTCAGCGAGTTTGCACTGAAATAGCTGCCCGATTGGAGCATTATCAGGAACAAGGATCGGGATTCTTTCTTGTCGGGATCAAAGTTTGTACTCTTAGTTTGGGACGATTCCTTCCTCCGACCGTTGGTTGCGGACATTTTTCTCTGCCGAAGCAACTTGCCTCAAAGCAATGCCCCGTCAGTGTCAGTGAGTGTCTTCACGAATCTGAACGGGATATGTGCTTTGTGTTTGCGGTGCTCGCCGTTTTGCATCCTGCAAACGGGGCTTACAGAGGAAGAGCATCCTCGTATCGTGAACATATGTGCAAGTACCTGTTTCCGAAAACCTTCCCCGTAACCTTTCCACAGGATGTGGGGGCCTTTGAGCGTAAAAATTGTGTCTCAGTGAACGTGTTTGGTTATGACAGCGAGAAAAACTTTGTCTACCCCCTGAAGGTAGTTGATGACGAGTTGGAGCAGCATGTCGATCTTCTCCTTGTTGAGAACCATTTTGTGGGCATTACAAACTTTGCGAGGCTTTTTTTTTTTTCAAATGCCAAAAGCCTACGCTTTCGTTGTTAGAGGTGTCTCACCGGGTTTCAGAGGCAAGAAACCCTGTCTGACCATCTCTCGATGTGCAGGGACAAGAAGCCGGGCAAAACTGTCTTCCCAAACAAGGGTGACGAACTGTACTTTCGCGGAGCACGCATGTCATGGAAGAGTTCCCCTTTTATTGCGTTTACGACTTTGAAGCTATTCTGGAACCGACTCAGTCGACGGGCAATGTTTATGAGAATCACGTCCCCAGCTCTTTCTGTCTTCTCGTCGTCCGCTCAAAAGAATCGTCCATTGTTGAGGAATACCTCTATCGCGGACCCGACTGCGTAGAAAGATTCATTTTGATTCTCAACTTTCTAGCGAAGGAAATACCCCGATTGATTAGGTCGAGTGAAGTGCCTCTTGAAATGACAAAAAAAAACGAGGCTTCCCACGCGGACTCTTCCCGTTGTGTCATTTGCAACGAAAGCTTTAGCAAGAAAATGAAAACTCGCAACCACGACCACATGACGGGAGAGTCTAGGCGGGCGCTTCGCTCCCAGTGTAACCTAAACCATCGAATCAACAAACATACCGTTCCACTCATAGCGCATAACCATTCCTACGACCTCAGTTTCTTTCTAGGCAAGCTTAATTTGTTCGAGTCCAAGGATATTAACGTACTCGGAAGCTCGTGCCAGAATTTTAAATTGTTAGAGATACGCAACCTTCGCTTTATTGACGGCCTCGCATTTCTTAATGCAAGCCTGGAGACGCTCGTGCAAAATCTCCACTCTAAGTGCATAGAGCATTTTTGTTGCCTTCGGCAGTCCTTTCCCGAACACGCCGACCTCCTTGCCGCAAAGGAGTGTTTTGTTATAATTTCATTACAAGCTTTGAGAGCTACGAGGGTCAAAGCCTCCCGCCACGAGAGGCCTTTTTTAACAAGTTGACTGGGAGCGGGGTGTGTGAAGAGGACTACCAACATGCACAGGTCGTTTTCGATACCTTTGGTTTGAAGAACCTTGGAGAATACAGCTGACCTTTACCTAAAGACGGACTGCCTCCTACTGGCCGATGTTTTCCAAAACTTTAGACGGTGGACGCTGGAGACGTACGAAATTGAGGCTTTACATTTCGTATCGTTACCGTCCCTAAGCTTGTCGTGTGCGCTGAAACAGTCGAAAGTAAGACTGCAGCTAATTGACGATCCTGACACCTATCTCATGATAGAACAGGGTATTCGCGGAGGGATTACCCAATGCACTACCCGCCATGCTGTCGCTAATGTTCCGGGAACGGATACGTTTAATCCGCAGCACAAACCGTCTCAGATTTTGGACTTGGACGTAAACGGTCTGTATGCGGCGACAATGAGAGAAGCCCTGCCAGTGTCGGACTTTGAGTGGATGACGAAAGACGAGATTGCCTGCCTGAACATTGATGACGTTCCAGATGACGCTCCGACGGGCTACATAATGGAGGTAGACCTCAGATATCCTCACGACTTGCACGATACTCATTCTGACTTTCCCTTGGCCCCGGTGAAGTAAAGTGTTCCCTACGATTGGTGGTCCGACTATCAAAAAAGTCTCATTGACAAGTTTCAAATGCCCAAAGAGGAATCCACTAAGAAGCTGTTGCTCACACTTCACGACAAAACAGTATCAGTATCAAGACACGACATCTGTCTTGATGCTGCTTGTGTTGTACATTTTTGTGTAAAGTGTTCCCAGTGGTTTGTTCGTCGCGTAGTGATTTTAAAAGCCGTATCTGTATTTATAAGTGTGCGTGTGTTTAGAGCGAATGATAATGAAAAACATGAAACATCATATCTGTCTCGACTTTAGCGCGTATGGATGCGACCACGCTCCGGTCGATTTCCCACAATGCTCCGTTCATCAGCTGCAGATGACGATAAAATTAGCGAGAGATGACGTGAGCGCGATAGAGTTGACGCCATCAACCAAGCTGGCGCTAAAATTAGCGAGAGATGTCACGTGATAATGGTAAAAGTTCATGCCAGCAAAAGGATTCAGGTGCGCGCCATCTACAAACAGATTCGGCAACTCACACGCATTGCGCGCACGCGAAAATACGGATGGGCACACCTTAGGAAGACGCGCAATTCAACTTTTCAGCAACAGATGGCGCAAGGTCAGACCCACGACGCAAGATGTCACTCATGCCCTAACAACAAAGACGCTTAGCAACAAAAGACACGCGCCATCTATGAACCGAGGTGTCAACTGCGCAGCGATTCAAATATCAGGTGACGTTGGTCACATGACCCACCGGGAAAACACGCGACAATGCATTTCTCGTCACTAATCCCACGGCGACATATCTGTGTCGTCATCGTGACAGTGCATTTTCCAGCCTGACAGACGACTCAATAATCCTGAACTCTTCCGTCATCCCTGTAGCGCCCTCCGGTGAATGACTCAGCAATTCCGTTACAAAATCCAAGTGCTGCGACAGCTCTAACACGTGATCTGAATTGCGCGCTCGACGTACGATATACTAGGAAGAATTAAGTCGTCCAAGAAGCATTGTGCTCGTAGCTCAGACGGTAGACTGTGGGGCTTGGGAGGTCGAGTCCCCGTCGGCCGCGAAGCCTTTTTTATTGAATAAAAGGGGCATTTACCGCGCAGCGATTCAAATTCAAAACACGTGACCGTCATGTGACCGGAGCGCAGCGCCCTCTGTTGGATGCAGCGCGAACCCTGCGTGACATCACGTGAGCGCCCTCTTTCGGATGCAGCACAAACCCTGTGCGACATCACGTGAGCGCCCTCTGTCGGACGCAGCTCGAACCCTGTGACATCAGACGTGAGGGGCCCTCTGTACCTGTGACCCTGTGACATCACGTGTTGTTATCAGATGATGACCGCAGCTGTCAACACCTGGTCAACAACACGTGTGGTTTGTGGTTTGCGGTCTGAGGTCTGTAGTTTGCGGTTTGAGGTTTGAGGTCTGCGGTTTGAGGCACGTGACCTCACGTACCGCCCACCTCGTGGGCGGGACCCGGGCGAGATCCGATTGGTCACTGGCCAACGCCCATGCACTGTCATTGGTCCCTGAGATGGGAGAGAGAGAAGAGGCCCCGCCCTCCGGCTCTGTGATTAGTTGATACACGATGGAACCGGAAGTAAACAAGGGGGGCTGGCTCCGCCCCCTTGTTGATTTCCCCGCCCCCTTGTTGATTTCTGGTTCAATTGGGTATCAACTAACACTACTCAGACCAAATGTGGAGACTTCTCACAGGGGAAACGCGCCGCGCCAAAGATGCCACCGGGCTGATGGCCATTGCAACCTTGCTGGGATAGACCTTTCAAGGCCCGTCAGGCGCGCTGAACCTACTATCAAGCTCCACGAACACGTTTGTGTGCGTTCTCAGGGTTGGGATCAGCCACGAGGATGACGCGGCCGCTTTACGGAACTTTTGGGAGTTGGACAGCATCGGCATCATGGACGAGCCAGCGACCAGCGTTCAAGAACACAATAAAGTAACAGAACACTTCAGGGACAACATCACCATGAAGGAAGGGAGGTATGAGGTCGCTCTTCCTTGGAAGGATTCGTCAGCGATCCTAGGAGACAACTATGGTGTTGCTACCAATAGACTACACAGCCTGGTCAGACGTCTCAAGCGGGATGGTACCATTAAGGAATACGACAAAGCCATACGACGCTACCTTGAGGACGGACACGCCGAGAAGGAAGGTCAGAGAGGGCACACGGAGTGACAAGATCGTTTACTACATGCCTCATCGAGGAGTGGTGCGAGCGAACTCAGCATCAACTAAACTCCGAGTGGTTTTTCACTCCTCAACTCACTCCCCCGGTTCGGGATCCCTGAATGACCACCTTGAGAAGGGACCCAAGACAAACACGGAGCTCTTGCCGGCAGTGCTCCAGTTCCGAATGCACAAGGTGGCTTTTACAGCGGATATCCAGAAGGCGTTCCTGCAGATATCCATCGCCCGACACTGACAGAGATGCCCTTCGCTTTCTATGGTTCTCGCGTGCACCCAGGCTTGACGAGGCATTGCCTGTTATAGAGGAATGGCGGATGACGAGAGTACCGTTCGGAAGTACTGCTAGCCCCGTCCTGCTAGGAGCGACACTACGCCACCATTTGGAGAGCGTGAGTGGACAGAACGAAGCAATCGCCGCCATCCTGCGTCGCTCCTCCTACGTAGACGACCTGCTGACAGGAGCGTCGAACGTTGCTGAAGCCAAACAACTCGCAAGTGGTGCGCTGGAGCTCCTCCGAGGTGCCGGAACGGAGCTTCGCAAGTGGAGTACAAACTCCCCCGACCTACAGCGGATCCTTGATCGACAAGAATTGAATGACGAAAAAACGCCCACCACTACGCCTAGTGGGTCCCCTGAAATCACCAAGGTCCTGGGGTTGGTGTGGGACAAGACGGCGGACGCCTTCAGATTTTCCGGTGAGCACTTGCTAGACGTACTCTCGTCCAACCGAAACACAAAGCGGTCCGTGCTGCAAGCCTCTGCCCGGATTTTCGACCCTCTCGGATTTCTTGCGCCGTATATGTAATCCGCGTGAAGATGCTATTCCAGCGCATGTGGCAACAGGGACTGGGGTGGGATGAAGAGCTGCCAGATGAGCTTCGCGAAGAATGGGCAGCATGGTGCTCTGAGTTGGTAGACCTGCGTATGGTCATATCTCCAAGGTGTCTCCTGCGGGTGGATGGGGACCTGACCGAACTGCAGCTATATGTTTTCACCGACGCCAGCCCTCAGGCATACGGGGCTTGTGCCTACCTCCGCGCCGTGAACAGCGCAAAAGATGTCAGCGTGACTCTGATAATCGCCAAGGCCCCGCTCAAGACACTGTCTCTGCCACGCCTCGAACTAATGGGAGCGCTTATGGGAGCGCGCCTTATTGCATTCTTGCGTTCGTCTGTGTTTGATGGTGACATCGAGGTGTCGTACTGGACAGATTCAATGATCACGCTGGGTTGGATCAAGGGGACTGCCGTCAAATGGAAACCATTCGTATGCGACCGGGTGATTGAGATCCAAGCATCGAGCGATCCAACCAGCTGGCATCACTGTCCGGGGAACTTGAATCCACCTGACCTAATGACAAGAGGGAAGACTGTGGTGCAGCTCAGTGCTCACAAAGAGTGGTGGTTTGGGCCCGACTGGCTTGTCGGTGACCGGCGCGACTGGCCTGTAACGATATCAGACTGCGGCCTGCCCGTCGACATTGAAGTCGAACGCCGACAAAAGGTGGACGTTTTGCTGACCGCAGCAATTGCGCCAACGCAACATTTGACGGTAGAGAGCTTCGGAAGCTACAAAAGACTGCTGCGAGTCACCGCCTGGATCTTGCGCTTTGTCAGGAATTGCCGAGGATCAACCAGACCTCAAGAGCTTTTCTTGTCGGCAGCGGAAATGAGAGACGCAGAGGGCTTGTGGATCAAGCAGGCTCAGCATGAGTACTTTGCCCCAGAGATTCAGGCATTGTCCCGAGGTGGAGACATTGCTAACGGATCGAAGATAAAGGATCTCCATCCTCGCCTCGACAACACCGGTCTCCTGCGGATCCGTGGCCGACTGCAGCAGAGGAGGCATCCCATTCTTCTTCCAAAAGAACACTATCTGAGCAAGCTGGTGGTCGCCGCGGCTCATCAGCGGACCTTGCACGGAGGAGTCCAGGCAACAATGACGGAAATACGGGAAAGATTTTGGTTGCTCAGTTCTCAAAAAACGGTCAAAGCGGTGATTGGCCAGTGTCGTGTCTGCCAGCGTTTTTCCGCCAAGCCAGCGCCCCAGTAGCACCACTGCCTCGAGACCGAGTTCACGAGGGTCATCCCTTTCAGGTTGTGGGTATAGATTTCGCCGGGCCTTTGTTGGTTAAGACCGCCGGCGGCAGCGAAAAGGCCTACATTGCCTTGTTCACCTGCGCGACTACCCGAGCCGTTCAACTCGAGCTCGTCTCATCCGTAGCTACAACTGCCTTTCTCTTGGCCCTGCAACGTTTTGTGGCTCGAAGGGGGCTCCCAAGCACGATCTACAGTGACAACGCCCTTACGTTTAAGAGAGCCGCGAGAGACCTGAAGGCCCTGTGGGAGGTACTTCGCAGTCCGGAAGCGCAAGATTACTGCAGTGCCCAGCTGATCTCGTGGAAGCTTATCGTAGAACGGGCAGCGTGGTGGGGCGGCTGGTGGGAAAGACTTGTTCGCTCAGTAAAGGAATGTCTCCGAAAGATTCTCGGACGTCAGAGCCTTACATTCGAGGAGCTGACAACTATCTTGGTAGACGTTGAGGCAGCGTTGAACTCGCGGCAATTGACGTACCTCCACGCGGATTCTAGCGAGCCAGCAGCCTTGACACCCGCGCATTTACTCACCGGGAGGCGACTGACGACCCTTCCGGAAGTCGAGCCACCGCAGGCGTCATCTAGGGAAGCTCTCTGCCGCCGCTGGAGATACCGCCAAGGGCTCATGCAGCGATTCCGGAGGCGTTGGCAGCGAGAATATCTACTGGAGCTTTGATCTACGCATCTCGCCCGACCAGCCGGCAGCTGCCCACCGAGGGTTGGGGACCTAGCTCTGCTGCGCGAGGATAACACACCACGTCACCTGTGGAGAACCGTCCGTATCACGGAGGTCTTCAGCGGGAGAGACGGGCACGTGCGTGCCTTCGCCATCAGGCTCCCATCGGGAGCCTCCACGCGACGACCAGTACAGCTGCTCCATCCACTGGAGGAAATATGATTAAATGAGCTGTGTGCTCATTTGGGGGGGGGGGGGGTAGATGTTGGAAAACAAGCTGCGATGTTAACTTTATTTTGCCCCCTACCAGTGCGCGCGCGTGTGTGTGTGTGTGTGCGTGCGTCTCAGATCCTGCGGCGCCCAGAGAACCGCCAGCTGGGGCGCGTGCCGCAGCCGCGGGAATTGGAGCCTGTGCAACGAAGAAGTTATGTGCGTCCGTTCCCAGACGGGGCGACTCTCTCCACCAAGCGCAGAGAAGAACCGGGGAGGAGAAGGGCGTCAACTTTCCGGTGCTTAAAAAATACCGAGGCAGTCTAATAAACCATCATCACGAGAGAGCTGGTCGCCTCCTGTCTATCGAAAACGAGCGCCGTTAAGGCGCAACAGATTGTTCGCAACATTTCTATCCTCAACCTGCGTAAACTATACCGCTATACGGTGTCTGGAAGGTGTCTTTGACTGATGTGTTCAGCGCGCTATCCCGCTCATACATCGAATGGGGTCGTGAAGCTGCAACAAATAACGTCACAAAAGCCGGAGTCCCATATGCCAGAGCCATGTACAGAGAGAGTATGGTCAATGGAAGGAGCGGGCAGAGCCAGGGCGTGCACCAGACGCAAAAAAAGTCTGTATATATGGCTCTGCCATATGCTATTGAATGTCACGATCCTGGTTGTTGCGCTGGTAAACGTTCTGAAGAAGAAGAAGATAAAAGAGGAAACGCGAGTTTTGCTGTCGTCGCAGCGTTCCTACTCCTTGCTGATGAAATTTCAAGGGACTGTCAAGCTAAAGAGTGACCTGCAGCAGAACACGCGTCTGCCATATCAACTTCTGCTGCAGTGACACCTCTAGGATGGTGGCCGGCGACAGCGTGACACTTCTATGACGCCATCAGGCAGAAATTGAGGGACACCTTTTGAGGACAGGGTAAACACACCAGTCGGAGAAGCGTTCCAGGAGCTTTCATACAGTTACTGCACACACGTACACGTCCGACCCATTTGGAAATCCGGACGAGTTCTTGTAGTGCGCGGATATACAGTTGCAGATGCACTGCAACCATTGCAGGTGCACAACTTAATTGAAATTGTTATTTTGAAGCAATCACGGGCAGTGAGTTGATGTTCGCATTTACACTGGAAACAAAATTCGTAACCGCAGAGCTGTTTCCAAAGTGAAGGAAAAAAATGAATTTTTTAAAAAATCATGTAAATGAGATTTATCCTATTTATATCAGATTAATTTGATTTAAAACACCGTAGCTAGAAAAATAGTCGCTCTTTTAACTTCATGCCTTTTTAAACATGCCAGATTAATTTATCAATCTGTCGGATCACTGATAACAATGCAGAAGAAATAATTGCTCTACATTAATATTGAGGGATAACAACTTTTCATCGATGTAACCCGCGCCATACTAAAACAAAACAGCTTTATTTTTATTTTTAGTTAGCTAAAAAACTTTTTTTTTGCGTTATGATTGGCTTGCAATAGAACATAACTTTTCTAATTTTATTTTATTTGTGTTCCGATTTGCTTGCAATAGGATGGTACATAACTGAAAAATGAAGTGATAGGTAGAAAGAAAGTTCAAGGCTCCGATTTGCTCAGAAGAACTCTGATTCTTAATATAAAGCCGAATATAAATATTTCTTGCTCGAGGATTGTTTGATTTCAGTATATAAATACACAAAGAAAGGATCGAATGACAAACAATCGGCAAATAAAAACTATTTTCGGGGTTATTTCTCAGAGAAACATTTTATTTCAATCATCATAGTAAAACTGGTATGATTTAAATCGCCTTTTAAATCATTATGTAAATATAGATCTAAATATTGATTTGAACATTTTTTTATTTTTATTCTACACCCTGGCTGTTTCAGAGTGCAGAGTTTTGGAATCTCGTATTCGCCAGCGCTGTGCGCACCCAAGAAAATAATGTCCCTCCACAGCGAATGAGCTGAACCCAAACCGCCCTTGGAGTTTTTGAATGTGCATGCTGGGCCCGAACTTCTATTTAATGGATCTAGTGAAATCAAACCTCCTGTATTTCTTTCTTTCATCTCCAATAGTGGATTGATTTTATTATATGCAAATTGCAAACTGCCGTAACACCTTTGTTAGTTAAAAAACAAAACAACAACAACCAACACCCAACTTCATGCCACTGCTTGATAAGCAAATGCATCACGAATGTAATGTATTGCGAATGTAACACGACACTTTCGCCAATACTGACTTCATTTTACAGTTGGTCAGCGTAAAGCGCGCTAAGTATGGGTGAAGGTTTTTCTTGTGCACCGTGGTCAGAGTACGGTTTGCTAAAGTAGCCTTTGGGTTCTTCCCGATTGGAAAACTTTTGTAGCTTATTGGGCGTTGTACCGGGACGACGGTAACGGTTGGTTAAAACGTTCTTGATGCGAAAATATACCGGTTTAGCGATAATTCCTTCAGTAATATTCAACTTTTCACTCGCAAACATTTTACTCGGAGTTTGCTTGGATTGTGTTTTGTTTGTTTACAGGTTTGGAGTGCCCAAACTAACTTTTTGGGTGTTGCTTTATTAAAATGGACGAAATGGAAACGTACAATGCTGCGAGCACAGCCGAGGTGCTAATAAGTTTACTTCTTACGTTGAAGGCTTGGGTTTCATTCCTGGCAGCGGTTGCTTTTTGTGTTTGTTTGTTTGTTAGATGTCCTGAAATGTTTCTACGTGATCGTTATACTTGCAGTGTATGCGAGCGTAAAACAACCTAGATTGCCGAGGTAACAAAGCAATAGAGCAGGTAACAGTAGTCCGCCAGTTTCAAGCGTAAAGCGATATAGATTGCCGTGGTAACAAAGCAATAGAGCAGGTAACTGTAGTCTGCCTGTTTCAAGCGTAAAACGATATAGATTGCCGAGGTAACAAAGCAATAGAGCAGGTAACTGTAGTCCGCCAGCTTCAAACGGTGGACAGGGGACTGAGAAAGGGTACTGATTAAACAAACCGGCACTGCAATACTTAAAAACGAAATCAAATAAATATTAAATACGTACACGGACGACCACATTCTTTCAATTAGCAACGACGTTAATTCACATATTAAAAAAAAACTTGGTTTTGATATTTTGCAGTACTTAGGGAAGAAAACGGCACGTTATCATTCAATTAATAAGGTGCAGAGCGTATTTCAGGCAGTATAGAATAGGAGCGCTCCAGTCACTCAGAGTGGTATGTCATTTCTTTTTATTGCGGATTTGGTTAACTTTTTACGGTCAATATTTCTTATGCGCTAAATTCTGTAGTTTTACATTTTATCGTTAAATTTTAATTTGTCTGATATTTTCCCGCTGCGCGTGTACGCAAAAACTCAAAAAGCAAAGAATTATTACTGCTGAGAGAATATTTTATCAAGTGGATCAAGTCGGATGCCGATTGAACAAAAACCGATCGGTACCAAAGCGAAAAACAAAAACGCCAAGCACAACTCGTGTCTCCCAATCAAACGGAAATATCCAGGTGTTCCACATCCTCTCTTGAAGAGGTCGAGATACGTTTTACAGGATGTGCGTCATTAAACCGAGTTGATTATTAGTTTTTTTTTTTTCTAGCTCAGCTGTCGTAAATTCAGATGTTTTCTTTTTCCGCTGCACTGAGTAATGTATTAAAGCTCTAACGAATTTAACGTCAGGCGCACAGGAGAGAACACTTTAGCGGTCGTACCGCAATCTGATACTTTCTGTGAGGTAAGAATACTTACACTTCTTATAGTCTGGTGTTTACCAAATTTTATTGGTAACCGTTTTACATCCGATTGCTTTACCGTGAGCAACAACTTTTTACCTGAGGAATATATATATATATATATATATATATATATATATATATATATATATATATATATATATATATATATTATATATATATATTATATATATATATATATATATATATATATATATAGATTGAGGCAACATATATGTATGTTCTAACTTGTAACATGAGTACGAAATGCATGTTTCACTACTTTCGGCTTCATTTTTTGTTCATAACTTAATTATTACCGAACATAGGTTTCAGCTATTAAACTTGGAATGCTGCACTCTAAGTAGAATGCCGGTTATTTGGGACAAACTTTCTCCCAGCTACAATTCGTGGTGTGGGCGTCTTGCTCCCCCGGAATGAAAAGTCCGGATAGAAAGTATCGTCCGTTGTTCCCGAATTTTCTCTCTCTTTTTGATGAAAAAGAAACGCCTAGAACCATCGGACGTCCGCGCTTTCATCCTTGGGGGCGAGAAAGGACGTCTCTTCACCCTCTAGGACGAGCGAGGACGTCCTAAGATTGTAAACAAGACTAATGAAAAAAAAATGAGGAAAACGCAGGATTTCGTTCTATTCGGCCTTTTCATTTCGGGGGGAAAGGGGCCTCGACGGCCGCAATGTAGCCGGGAGAAAGTTGAACCCAAAATAACCGGCATTTTACTTAGAGTGTAAGCTGGAAAGGGTGAACAGGCATGCATGTGCGCCAACACTGGTGACGATTGAATCACCAAATACGTGCTTTGTATAAAAAAAAAAAAATACTTGTTTTGTGAGTTGTTTTAAAGTTAATCTTTCTAATCTTCTACGCAAACGCTTAATATTAACAGTCTTTATGTTGTTCTGTTTTTCTACGCTAAAATACAGCCACCCGAATATAGAAAAAGGGTAATCCAAAAAAGAAGTCCCATAAAAATAAAAAAAAAGTAGTTTAATTTTCCCATTGCAACATATGCGTTCTTGTGAAATGGCTCCTCTATCACAACAATTTTAAACATTGTATTGAAAAAAAAGAACCTCTTCATCCCAAATGTTTTTGTGACATTGAAAGTGCTAGTCCAATTTTTTCTTTTTCTTCTCATAGGTTTACGATTACTGCGAGACAGACGTGATGAGCAGCGTTCAGCAAGAAGCAGTGCGGGAGGCTTACAAGCGGAACTTTGAGCCGCACACTTACATAGATTTTTCTAAAGACTGCATTCTTTTCATTTTCCAGCAAACAGAACTCCACCGCATATTTTATTCAGGTAGGCTCGGTTTAGCGCTTCTGTGGTCTTTTAGCCTCTCGGGTGGTTTAACGAGAAATATCTAAGGTAATAGACCATCTGTGTTTTTGTAAAACAAACTCAGATGCATGCATGCATGTTTGTTCTGGTTTATGGTGACACTCGGCATTGAATACTGTTTACGTCATGAAGAATGTTTCGTTGTGAGCATTTGAAGTTACACTCGCAGCGCATTGTTTAAGCTAAATTCCGTTCCAGGCACGTGTATGTGATCTAGGCTTGTGCTGGAAGCATATATACTTGTTATGAATTATTTTATAGTTGTGATTCTCCGATTACTTTTATTACTTACTCATCACGCAAGGAATATTGGTATTACTTTCCAAAGCAATCTCATAAGTACAGTGAGGGCTACTACGTTTTTTTAATTAATCCGCGCCTTTTTTATATGTGAGTTTTAGGTTTTGTCATTACCAAGTTTGACTTAAACAAAAACGAGGGCTAACCGCCGACAAAAGATATCTTCAAAATAGGGTACAAAAACACGACGCAGATAATGAACTTGGGGCAGTCTGAAGCAGTGATAAGATCAAAATTAAAGGGGCCCACCAACAATATTTTGACTGGTTTGAAGTTCGCACTCGAAACGGAGCTCCATGAAAGCAGGAACACCGAGGGAAAAAAAACATTACAGAAATTCGCATTATTTTGTGAGTTATTAGCGAATTAAATATTGCAGAAAACAACCTTTAATAAGCAAGACATTGCGCTTCATGACGTAAAATGAAACAGTTTAGCGATTGGAGCAAAGCGGTTGGACAATTGGACGCGAGTTTGGTTGATAGCCCGTCGGCCCGGTCGGCCATTAGGCCTCGCTGCAACGATCGTAGCTTTAGAACCGGGTTGCCATCATCGATGCATTTACCGGGCTTATTGGATTTTGAGCGCCGAATTCTTGAAAAGGAGTGCGGAGCTGGGCGTCGCGCCGTACGAGGACACACAACGCAAGCGCCGCGACGCGTCTCTGCCTCAGTCCGCTTCGACAGCCGCGGAAGGCTCGTCTCCCGCAACTCCGCCACCGGAGCCGCCTCGGCTGCCTCGGCGTGTAGGAGGTACTCCCAGTACTCCGCCGCTGGGAGGCGCGCATGAGCGACGAGGCGTTGTTTTCGCCCTTTTTGAACTTTAATTTGCAACTTTATTAGCTCTGTAAAAACGAATTTTTAGAGAAATAATGACAGTTAACGTGTGATATACTTTATTCCGCTTCAAAATTTCTGGGACGGCTCTCGCCAATCACGAAACCCAGTGAATGTGACGTATAGTGAAAGGGAGCGCCGTTATGCGCGCGCATTCGGCACCTCGCGGCGCCACCGTCGGAGGAGGTGTTTCCGAGTTGTCAGATTAAAATATGATGCGCTAATATTTTTAAACTCTTTCGTTGTCCACTGGGTTTCCGGGACCACTAGCGTGGAGAAACCGCAAAAAAAAAGTAGACGCTCAAATACTGTTGGAGGGCCCCTTTAAATATAACACTGAGCTAACCAGGATAAGGCGATTCAAACTACTTCCATCTACCAGATGTGATGATGACCTGTCCGTCACAAGCAAAATCTAACTTTATGTTAATCGGGGGTTTGCGGGCCCAATCTAAGCTTGAGCATAAGTAGAGACGCGCGAGGTTCACTTGACCCGTCTTTGTCACAAACATTTTAAGGAGAAAAATAAAATATTAAAGCATGAAATCTGCGCGATTATCACAACCGGAAGGAAGGTTCAAACAAAACCGGGTTGCGGGTCCCGGAAAACGTAAAGTCTTTGCGACTTCCGCTACCCGTTGTGGGAAACAATTGAGAGTTTTAGGGATGGAAGATGGCATAATAAGGCAGGCGAGTTGATTAAAGTTGAACATTCCTTAAACCCAAGAGAGAAGCTACAAAAAGGGGAAAAACACAAGACGTGTCTTGTCTTTGTCCCCTGTTTGTAGCCTCCGTCTTGGGCTTTAGAAACGTTTTCTTGAGAAACCGCTTTTGCAGATCCGATACGGTATACGGTGGGCCCTACGGTACGGACTGCGCACCTGTTACCGCAGAAGACTCGCGCATGCGCGGTTTGTAAAGGAGCGCCCATCATGCCGTATCGGATGTGCCAAAACGGCTCCCTAAAACCGTTGAGGTAGGAAGCTTCTGGATGCGACATGAGGCCACCAGAGACGGAGCCAGAAGTGTGGAGGGACACGCCCCCTACGATGACCGAACCCAAGAGACGCTATTGGACGAAAAGGAGAACACTCTAGGAGAGAGCACTCCTTTTCGTCCAATGGCGTCTCTTGGTTTTGGTCATTGTTGGGGGCGTGCCTTTCCACACTACTCGCTTTATCTATGGTTGCGTAATGTCGCCTCGAGAAGCTTCCTACCTTCATGCCTAAAACTCTCTAATCTTTCGGTTTTGTATGGACGGTAGCTAGCCGAGATGTAGTCACTGACAGTTCAAAGAAAGGCAGGGTATGGCGAGTGCAGGGCATCTCAGTATCACCCCGCAGCCAATGAGATTGCGGGATTGGCAGATAAGAACGCCGAAGAACCAATCACGAAGCAGGAAGCGTGGAGATAAGAAGCCATGCCCTGCGTTTCTCAGGGAGCTCCCGGACCTTGAACGCGTCGCGATGCGACGGTGTGGACATATTTTGAGGTCGGGGCTTCTTATAAAAGACAGTAAAATAACTGTCCCCTGCGTCCGCTCCCACCAGAGGCACTGGAGACTTAAAGCCAATTTTACTAAAAATGAACTGGATCATACGGTCAAGTGTGAATTTTCAGGAAAAAGCCAATTGGGGACTAACTATTGTAAAATTAAAGTTGGGCGCCGCCAAGCGAACGACCTAGGAAGGACCGCCCGGGAAGAGGACCCCAAGACCCTGCCCCCGACAGACCCTATCCGGGACGAAGAGGGCATGAGTGTGTAGCTCAGTGGGTTCGACGGGACCGCAAGGTAACCATAACTGAACCAGGCGGTCCCGCCGCAGTGATATCTTATGTCCCCACGGTGAATAGTGGAAGAGCTGGCTGTGCCACTCTCCCTCGTGGGGGCACCACCATGTTGTCAGCATTATCATCCCAAGAGGGCCCCCCTTGGAAAGGGCCCTCATTCTGATTGCTACGGGACGCGACTCCCCTCTATTTCCCCTCCATTCCTGAGAGGAGCCCCATAGCTAGAGCTCCTCCCCCCAGGTGAAGGGAGGAGAGTTTCGCCAGAGCCTCCGTTGCAGCTATAGAGCTGGCAGGGCGCACCACGAGCAGGTGGAGGTTGACTTCCCACACGGTGACAACCGCGGGGGCTTGAGCCCCTACGGTGTGGACAGGAGGAAAGTCGCTCGGTCGTTGCGGCATGGTGCCTCGAGAGTTGCTGGTCCCCGAGTGTTGAAATGGTACATTCAACTCAGAATGCGGGAAGCGGAAGCCGCAAAAAACGTCACTGGTCGACATCACACGATTCGAAACACTTTACGGTTTACGGGACCTGAAACCCGCAATCCGGTTTTGTTTGGACTGCGAATAAAGACTGTTAGCAAACCGTTACCGTGTTTCACGTACCGCACTGTACCGGAGTCTTTGAAACATGCTTTTAAGCGCGCTCCCGGACAATACCGTGACCGTGGGGCGCGCGCTTAAAATCATACTTCAAAGGCTCCGGTAGTGCGGTATGCAGAACACGGTAGCGGCTTGCCAAAAGTTCTCATTAAGGAAGCTAGTGATGTCTGAATCATTTTTATTGAAAGATTAGGACGTGAACCTGTATCTATATTGTGGTAAACGAAAAAAAAAACTTAACACATACAATGAAAGGGCAGACGCGTACGACTCTTTCACAAGGGTGTGTTTTTTTAAATATCCCCCCCCCCCCCCGCTGTTTTTCAAGGCCGAAGAAGCGTTCCTGTGGGCTGACCTGGTCTAGCTTAAAGCGCTGGATAATCTAAGTTAAAGGGGCCATGAAACGAATTTTGGGCTGGGATCGGGACTTTACTAATCGCATATCGTTTAGTTGGCCAAAAAAAGAGGGTAGAAAGTCAACAGCCAGCTTTTTGGTACGAACATTTGAAAATATAGCGGACTATTTTGTACCTTCTTTCCTTAGAAAGCTCTCCGCCTTTTCACTATGATACATCCGCGGTTCCCAAAGCGCGTCAGTGGTGCCAACCTGACGTCAGCCGAGCCCAGCTCACGCATTGGACACGAGAACTGCGTCACTCGGACGTATGCGCTCGTCAACAATCAATCCGTCGACGAATATTCGGATTCGCGTTCGTCGCCAATGAGTGCCCTGACGGAACTTATCGTCACTGGGGAATGACAAGTTGTATGTGGGGGATCGGGGCTTATAACGGCGAGCGAGAGAGACGTTTTTTCTTTGAAAATCTTGCCCCATTTCTTGATACAGACAAGCAGATTGTTTTGTTTGGAGACTTTAACTGTGTAACGTTAACGACAGATCAGTGCCTTCTACGAGGCGCGATAGCAGTGCCGAAATTTTGAACAGTCTCACATCTGATTACTACCTTTTTGACGTTGGGGCTTCGCGAAACGTTTCTAATCGATTTACCCATCTTCATGCAACATGCAACGCGAGACTGGATCGCATTTATGTATGAAGTCCCCTTTTTGCACAAGTGAGTGCCTACGACGTTAAGCCAGATTCTTTTTCGGATCATTGCCTTGTAAAGGCGTGCATCGGTAGAGACGTACAACGTAAACCACCACCGAATCGGGCTTTATGGAAATTTAATACGAGACTATTAGAAGACAAAGAGTATAGCAAGCGAGTTCGAGAAAATTTTAATAAAGCGAGTACGAACCACCAATTTGGCATTTTTGCACAGTGGGACTTGTTTAAACAAGAAATTAAGAACGAAGCAATCGAATGCTCGTGCATAACATCCTTTCATGCAAAGAAAGAAAAAAATCTTCTTTTACGCAACCTACAGACCCTCCACGAGCTAGAGTGTGAGACGCCTGACTTGTTTCATGAAGAAATACTACGAGTGAAATGTCAGATACAAAGTCATGAACAAAAACGGTTACACGGAGCACTAGTACGGTCTCGTTGTAGACGATTTCTATCCTCCGAGACACCCACTCGACGAGCATTTGACGATGAGACTCGCAATAGACAGTCAAAAAGGATACAACTTCTGAATTGTAACGGGGCATTATCATCTGACGGACTTGACATCATGAATGCTTTTGAATCACACTACCAGAGCCTCTTCGGGCAAACGCAATCGATAACTAGAGAAAAAGCTAAATATCTAGTCTCGTTGATGCCCCAGGTCAGCCAGCTTAAGAGCGATCTCCTTAGTAGACCAATCCCATTGGAAGACGTACAATGCGCGATAGAAGAATTACCAAATTCAAAAACACCAGGGCCCGATGGACTCCCAGCCGAGTTTTATAAAGAATAAAAAGACCTCCTAAGCCCGTTTCTACTTAAAGTCTTTGTGGAAGAGTATGAGCAGGAAACACTACCACCTTCCTTTTATAAGAGCCGTACAGTTTTAATCCCAAAAAGTAAAGAGGCAGATAAACTCCTGAATGTTGAAGGGTACCGCCATATTACACTCTGCAATGTAGACTACAAAATCTTTGCAAAAATTCTGACAAAACGACTTCAATACGTCACATCCAGTGTTGTTGGCAATCACCAGACCTGTGGAATCAAGGGCAGAACGATACAGACAAACATACACGTAGCTCGTACAATAATAGAAAGCTGTTGTGCTCATGCAGATCAAGTGGCTATGGTACAAGTGGATTTAGCAAAAGCTTTTGATCGCGTCTCCCATTCTTTTCTATTTGACATCCTACACCACGTAAACTTAGGACCAACACTTTTTAAAGGAATAAATATATGCTACCGCAATTGTACCACTAGGCTTATAGTTAAGGGCTCCCCGTCAGGTCCGATTCGTCTGGAGTCATCTGTCAAACAGGGATGCCCCTTGTCCCCCTTTTGTTTGCACTGTACTTAGAGCCCCTTTGTCTAAGCGTACTAAACAGCCCTACTGTAGATGGATACCGTTTCTACTCCACAGAGGTAAAAGTGTTGGCATATGCGGATGACATTGCGTTTTTCTGCAAAGACAAACGTAGTGTAGACAATGTGTTCGCTTTAGCTCAAAACTTCTGTTCCACGACTGGGGCGCTCATCAACAAGGCGAAGTGTACAGGCTTCTGGTGCGGGCAGTGGGCCACAACACCTTCAAAGTACGCTGGCATCTCATGGAGCAGCATTGCCCCTCAGTACTTAGGAGCTCCCCCTAACTGTGTTAGGAACGATGGACATTATTGGACAGAAAGGGTCGAAAAGATGAAAACTCAAGCGGCAATAATGAAAGTAAATCATTGGTATATTTTTGGACGGGCGAAAGCCTGTAATATCTTCTTAACAGCAAAACTTTGGTACGCACTTCAGGTGATTTCCTGTACTAGAGGTCACATTCAGAAGTTTCACAGAGTGTTTGCAACTTTTGTATGGGGTTCCACTTGGGAACCTATGAGACGAGATAATCTGTTTCGTTCCGTTGAGCAAGGCGGTCTCGGGCTTTTACACGTCTTTTTAAAACAGGTTATATCACGCTTCTTGTTCTTCAGAACTGTGTCTCATGACTTCCTTCGAACTTACATGCAGGCAGAGCTTTCAAGTGCGTTGCCGTGTTTGGTAGTAACAACAGTGCCTGCGAGCACATCTCGTCCCTTGGGATACCTCGGAGAGGTAGTGAGCTCAATAGAGTTCCTTAAAGCACGTTTTTTCTTGGAATACTTATTTAAAGTTTCGCGGAAAGCTTTATATGTTGATCGCATCGATGCATTATTTCCTATACCCCTGTACCGAACTATGTTCAGTAATGGCCCGGGACAAGACGTCTTGAAACGCGTGTGTAAGCTACATGTCACACCGACAGCGAAGTCATTTTTTTGTAAGCTCCACACTTCAACGTTGCCAGTAAAGCCTTGGCTTCGTGAAAAAGGTATATTTGTCCCTCTGTCAGTGAATTGCCGTTTGTGCAACCAGCCTGAAACAATAGAACATTGCTCTATTTTTTGCACCGACGCCTATTTCTTTTGGGATGTCCTACAAAGGACATTGAAGAAAGATCTGAATATCTGTGCATATACGATACGTTTTTTGCCTTTACACCTGAATGATACTTTTCCTTATGACCTGTCCACATTGATGGGACTGCATAGCCTTTGGAAAACAAGGATGATTGATAGAAATGCTGATCCTCCACGGTCTACAAAGTCCAATTTCATAGAAACTGTGTCACATGTGCGTAATGTGTACGATCACCTCAAGAAACGCCCAGAATGGTATACCCGTCTTGACAAATGTGTTCATCTTCCCGACTTTTAGAGATGTGACCCTATTCGAACTATGTTACCATAGCCCTCTTTCTTCGTATTTCCCTGTTATCATTACCAGACAGTTTGGATGTAAATAAGGGATAACCCTGTTAGAATGTGTCTTGATTGTTTCTACTGTCCTTTTTCAGTGTAATAAATACAAAAAAAAAGGATCGGTGGCCGAGTGGGCTAGCGCACACCACCTCGGAGCACGTGGAGCGAAAGCTCGCGCTGCAGAACCCAGGGATCCTAGGTTCAATCCCCACCCCCGCACCTTTCGATCTGGATGAGCGTCGTACCGGCGTGCGGTCGTGTATCACTACTGCGTGATGCACGTTAAAGACCCGAGGCTAGCAGTTGTACTGCACTGGCTAAATTTATCATCTACAGCGAGTGATTCGTCGCAACTTTAAATGGCTGACTAACTACACGCTGTATAAATATCCCCACAACCACAATTATTTTACAAGTTGTATGAAAAGCACGGTGGTAGCTAGGAGTCACCGCACCGGTGCCGAAGAATGTCACGACGACGTGATTTCACAATTCGCATTTGAGTTGAGGATTAAAGCTAAGGAGGAAGAAGTAGGAAAATCGTTTCATGACCCCTTTAAGGCTCGAAAGCATTGTGCAATAACCAACCGAAAACTGTACTGAATTCGGAACATGCAAAACTTGTTTCGCGTTATTTTTAAAGACAGAGGGTATTTACTCCACGCCAATCGCAGCTATGACCACTTTAAAAACATACTTGCGATTTCTGTACGTACGATAAATGCCCACGCCTGGGTATTTTTTTTTTTTTTAACAATGGCGCAATTTTAAATTCTGATCAAGAACTGGTACACATTTAATATTTTGATCGCCGAGGGTATCGAACCATCGAGTTGGAACTGTGATAATGTGGCACGCATTATTATTACGGACACTAGAAAATGCTTTTATTAACAGGCCACTATCACCGACATTTCTAACGCTGTTCAATGGTCCACGAAATCATACATGTACAATTATATCTGCTGGTTACGTCGAGCAGCGCAGCCATAGAAACCACCACTGATGCTATGATGTGGCCGAATGCCGCCAGCGTCAGCGACGGTTATACTATGCTTACGCCTCTCAGCGGAGCGCCGCGACGCGGTTTCTGTCACATGCATTTCAAGCGTTAGCCTTTTGTAATACACTGTGCGCATTTCAGTTGGCGGCCTCAACTAACACCTAAGCCTCGTGTGCTTTGAACAGATCTGGTGCAAGGAAAGACACTTCTGGAAGTGGGTACTGGCCCCACGATGAACAACGTGCTTTCAGCCTCACGCCAATTCAAGGACATCGTGCTTAGCGACATGGTAGATGCGAACAGGGTTGAGCTCGAGAAATGGCTGAACGGAAAAGAAGACGCTCTCGACTGCTCCTACCGTGCCGAGATGGTCGCGTCCTTGGAGGGATGTAGGTACGTGGTCGCGCACTTAGACACACTGAACAGTTGAACCCGAGCTAACGATCGCACACATACATTACATTGTCGTGCGTTTTGCCTACGTCGTCATATATGTTTGCTGAAGTCGAAAGAAGCTCCAAGCTCGAAATCCAAGATGACGGCGTACTGTATACAGGGTGTCCCCAAAGAAAAAAAAGTCAGGGTTTGTTTCACCGCAAAAGTAAACTACGCATCGCCGAACGCTCGTTCTCCGCCCAAAGGTAGCGCTAGATGTCTGAAACAGATGCCAAAGTTTCAGGACGAACCGATGTTTTATTCAATAGTTATAGGTGATTTTCTGAAATATTCAATCGGAAAATGGTGACCGACTCTCGAATACATGGAGCTCTAGGCACCAGAAACCGAAAATGGGCGAAAATGGACCCCATTTTCCCGTCGAAATTTCCAGAAAATCATTTCTAACTTTTGAAGAAAATATCGGTTCATGCCGAAACTTCGGCTTCTGGTTGCGACCTCTAGCGCTACCTTTGGGCGGAGAATGAGCGCTCGGCGATGCCTAGTGTATTTTTGCGGTGAAAAAAAAAAAACCCTCTAATTTTTTTTTTTTTTTTTTTTTTTTTTTTGGGGGGGGGGGGGGTACATTTTGTATTTTTTTGTGTCGGAGCGCATACAAGGCTACACGTCGATGGGACAAATCAAGCAACGGGAAAGTGCAACGCCGCGGCGTTTGTCGCGTTTCTGTGCCCCGTGCGCTTTCTTCGGTTAAATTAACCTAGCCCTTTTAGGAGCTGGGTGTACGTGTTTGCGTGTATTTTAGTCTTTGACTGCGCTGTTACTTACGCCTAAACGAAGTAACAAAAATAAGGCTTCAGCTAATATCAACGTGTGAAGCCCTCAATGTGCCTAACAAGCTGATTATCTGAAACACGTTCATCCGCATCTTCCCCAGCATTGCTGGACACGGTCTCCTTGTGCCCTCTCTTGGCTACTCTCAGCAAAATGCAGTAAAATGATAATTTCAGCCAAACTATTGCATACATCCTTAAGTTCTCTGGGAAATCTATAGAGGGCACTAATACACTCTTATTTAATACCTACTTGAACCTCAGGATTGTATACTTTTTTTATTCCTGGGCCCGATATAATATTGTTGCATTGGGTCCTATGGGCCACTTTGACAAGATTTTAAATTTCTTCTCACTGAAATGAAGAATCGTAAAGTTTCCGAGGAATCTAATAGCTGCCGACTCATAGCACACACCGCAGTTAAAATTTCGGCATTTTAATTAATACTTTTTATTCCTCGAGACTTTCAAATTCGGCCCGCTTTTTGCCCCTGCAAAGTTAGCACTCCGCCGTGCACCAAGAACCTTGCGGCCAAGCTACCTTTACATAGGCTTATCGGAAAAAAAAAAAGATTTGTACGATGCGTTTGTGACAGCATATTGACTAAGAATGTGGCGGTTATGATATGAATATATAATAATTAGATGTTTACAATCAAAATTTGTGCCCTGGATTTCAAATATAAGCAATTTTAGAGCGCAGCTCTTAGGCGCCCGTTTCTGGCTTGAGCGGCGTCGGCGTCGCCATCGGCGTCGGCGTAACCGCAAGGTCACGTGACCCTCCCCAAGGTCACGTGACCCCCAGGTCACGTGACCACCCAGGTCACGTAACCACCCAGGTCACGTGGCCCCCCAGGTCACGGGACCCCCCCCCCCTTCCCGAGGTCACGTGACCCCCCAGGTCACGTGGCCCCCCAGGTCACGTGGCCCCCCTGGTCACGTGACCCCCCCCCCCCTCCGCGCCTTCCCCCCCTCCTCAAGAGCTGCGCTCTAATTCGGCGTTACAGGGAGTTGTAAACGGCTTTAATTTTTTTTTACGTAGGGCCAGAAACACTTGCATTGTATATATTTTGCTTTGAATTTGCCTGTGTACGTAAAGTTTTAGCTCAGTTACAGGCACAAACTAAAAAAATATTCTTTCAGGCGTGTATAACCAGAAATAACTAGAAATATCTCTAGAACGGCGCGCCACTCTCCGTTTGATTGTGTGTCTTCGTATCTATCTTATTTTATGTATACATATATACGCGTATAAATAAAGAACACAACGACGACGACTTTGAGAGGACGACACACCGGGCGACGGAGGTGCCTCAATCTGAGCCCTGATTCCCCGGAAGCGCCAGCTTCTACTTTGACTGGCCTACCTCCTTGGAGCCTGATGCTTCGACCCCAATGGACCCCAGTGAGCAACAGCACCATCATTGTAGGGATGGCCGAAGGAGCTTAGCCGAAAGAGCTCGGGGAATTAGCGGCGTGGTCACCCGAAGCGTCCTTCGGAGGCTCCCGATGCCTCAGGTTTTTCCCTTTGGCGGCAAGCGGCGGCCAGCTCCCGAAAGTAGAAGCAGATTTCCTTGCGTGGGAAGTAAACGAGGTCTTCGTTCCCAGGTCGGGAACGGGTGGTATTGTCAGGGTCATGTCGGCGACACCGAGGGAGAGAGAGAGGTCCGGCCTCCTTTCGGAATGTCGGCGCGCCTTTTTGGAGAAGTTGAGTCTGAACGAGCCCGTGCGCGGAGCAAGACGTTATTCTCCCGCGGTCCCGAGGGCTTCGTGTATTCTGTCTCGCGAGATAGAGACCTTGCCGTGCGCGGCAAGGGACTTGGCGCCGAAGCGCTATTGTTGGCGTTGGGTTGCCGCGAGCGGCATCAGCAGCGCGAAGGTTTCTTGTTTCGTGTTGTAAAAAGTTGTTCGTCATTTGTAAATATATATTTATTTACTAAATCACCGAGTCCTGAGAGTCACTGAAGCCATCGGAAAGAAGCCACCCTCCAGCCATCGCAGCAACTCCACGATCGACGAGAAACATTACTATCATGTTCCTGGAGCTCCTTCATGCACCAATCGAACGGCGTGCCAGATCCCCATGGCTCGCTGCTGACCCGCGGAACCCACCTCCAAGAAATCTGGGCTTTTGAGAATCGGACTGCCATCCTCCCCAATACCAACAATTCATGTCGTCGTCATCATGCATGTATATACTCATCACATTATCATGTTCACTAGACGCGGCACCGCGGGCCTGCATTGTACGGGCTGCTGCCTTTCCGCAGTGCCGCGGTTCTTCACAGCCAAATAAATAAAGACTAAAAACTAAGCACTAAAGACAAAATGCTTTGCTGACCAATAGCCGGTAGCGCCTTAAAACAAAGAAGAATAGTGTTTCCTCGTTTAGAGGATACAAATTCCAAAACTACACCATACTAGTGGCGCACATCATTGAAATAACATACGCAATACAGAAAATGACAGATTGTCTCGTGAACGCAAAATGGCGAAATACACATATAATTGGGGAGATTTTTTTGTTTCTAAAAGCCAAATTCAGAAACCTAAACTAAACTAATGTTTGCTGAAACTCGGGGTATATCATGTGCATCGTTTCGAAAAAGTATCAAACGAAAACACTGCGCTACACATTTGACGTTGTTTCACACCTCGAGACACTAGCTTACACTGGCGCACCGACCGCCGGCGTAGCATAGCGTCTGCGACTGATAATGATGATAGCTTATTTGCCAAAAAAAGAAAAAAGAGAAGACTCGGCACGGACCTTTCCTCTGTCAGGGCTGGATTCGGCCTGTAGGCATTCTGTCTAATGCAAATGAGCGGAGTGGAATGTATTCCCCCTAGTAAAGTACTTGGCCAGACGTAAACGGTGGAAAAGATGGGAGGACGGAGAGATGCACATGAGAAGAGGTTCAGATAGCGGTCGCGCGCTTCGAATTCTCCATTTTTCTTGCTCTAGGGTGCCTACAAGTCTGTCTGTCTGAGGGTGAAGACATCTATTGTTGCCCTGAATGTGCCAGCGCGTGACGCTTTTGTGCACTCGGTGCGTGACTTGGGCGGTAAAATTATGTCTATGCATTACCCAAGGCTACGCGCTCGAGCTGAGTGACACCAGATTGCGCGTGCTTCAAACTGCATTAAAAAAAAAACGATTGGGCGGATCAATGGCTGAGATGTCACCACTCAAGCAGAAGCGCGCGTGTGTATGAAGGCACTCTATCTTGCTCAAGGCTGATACGCCACGTGTCGTGAGAATCTGGAACTAAAACAGCGTGTCCCAGAAAGCTGGCCTAGAGCTTGAGGACAAACACATGACCATAGACTCACTTTCAACGTGCGCCCTTGTTCCTTCTCGTAGTATCGAGTTTGTTCAGATATATGTATACCTTCGATTCGACTGCAGCCATCTTAAGAATCTCATCGCTTCTCTCCTCGGCTTCTTCGATACATTTTAACACAAAATGGGTTTTATTAGCCGAATTCTTCGAAAAAACCGTCATGAAGAACCGTTAGGAAGGACTGCGACATCATGTAACATCATGACGTCAAATAACACCGGGATGTTACGTGACAGCTGAATGTTTATTTTTGCTCACAATCGTGGCCAACTTTACTCAGTTACGGAACTGCCCATGGACGCTGCTTGCAGAAGCAGTACCCCCCTCTCCCCCCAGGGCTCGCCTCTCGTCCCTCGACACGCCACTGTTTTGGGGAACGACTGCTATGGTAACTGCAGTGCATTTTATGAAATACACATGTTTAGAGGCACAGCGTCTAGATGGCGTTTCACCGCACTCTGTGAAACGCAAACTTTTGAAACGAAAATCTAGATGGCGCTTCAAACGACGGAAGGCGGATTGAAGGGAGTGGAGGGGGAACTCCCTTCGCGGGAGTTCCAAAACTGGGGTAATAAAATAACGTTGATTGTGACATTAGGTAACTTCGTGATGACACTTGACAACGTGGCATCAAGTGACATTATAACGTCACGTGGTAACGCAAAGTCAGTCACGTGACGTCATAATGTCATGTGGCGTCACGGTTTCGCGTGGCATCAGGGTGTCACGTGACATACCACTGTCACGTGACGTCACACACACACACCACACGCACATGGCATGTGCCCAACTCATTCACAACATAATTTGTGTTCCTCGGTCTGTCAGCATTATCAAGCTATAGAATAGACCCATTTCACCAGGAGTTGCGCGACGCCACAGCTGCCGCGGTGAATTCTAGTACCTTAGTTCTCTCCAGTTTTCCGGTCGCGTCAGTGTGCATTGTATACTAGGCGTTTGGAAATTTTCGGGTTAGCACGAGACTTTTGATCGGGTGCTTACTAGCGGTTTTCTATGGATGGCTTCACCTGTTGTGTGCCGGGGGGCTACAATAACCGAAACAGGCAAAAAGGCTTGGATTTTGTGTCTGCCCGAAAGAAAGCAGCCTCCAAAAAGACTGACTAAGGAAGGTAAACAGAACCGGACAAAGCGCCGGTCAATCATAGCCGTCGGATTTCTCGCCGGTTTTTGAAATGTTCTGAAATTTGTTTCATGATTTATATCCACCCCACTGCACGTTATCTAAAGAGTGTAAGATTACAGTGCACGAGACAATGTAGGGCGTGCCGAAGTGTTCCATACGTTAGAAACTCTCTGAACCCTCGCTCCGTAGCGGTCTATCTCAATTGGGCGCTGCTTCGCGGTGGACGTTTTAATACGTCAGTCAGGCACGTAGCCAGGATTTTGTTTCGGGGGGGGGGGGGGCCTGCCCATGACAAAATGTTGTATGATGGGGAGGGGGGAGAGGAGGCCCCAGCAAATTGGAAGATATCGGGGGGGGGGGGGGGGGGCCCGGGCCCCATGGGCCCCCCCCCCCCTGGATACGTGCCTGACGTCAGCATTGGAACCCTCGTTTCCATGAAAACCCGCCGGTGTCAGTCCGTGCGTCCGTTTGTCAGCGCCATGCATGACGTCGCGAGGAGAGTGAGGTGGTGAGGAGGTATCGTGTCGGCGCAAGTCGTAGGCTGGAAGAGAGGAAGAGGGTGACGCGTGCTGACGTCAGCACTTCAGTTCAGACTAATACGAGCGTCGCACAGCTGGCGCGGAGCCAGACGCGAGCAGGCGCCGCGCCGCTTTCGAATGCAGCTTAGCTCAATTGCCGTTCCCTTGATGGATGTGGTTCTTTTTACGAGTGATAGGGCTGACCTTATCTAAGAGCAACGACGGAAGAAAGCTGTAGGCCACGCGTCGGCGACGTCAGGTCTCGACAGAGGCAAGGCGACGGAAGCGTGCAGCGGCAAGCGAAGAGGAAATGCATTATTAAACTACAGAAAGTGGTGCTAAACGAATGACAATAGGTCAAAAGGAATGGAGAGGTGTGAAAAGGGGTGAAAAAGAACCAATGCTACCGCATTTTTATCGGATGAATATCATTGATCGTCAAACAATTTTTAATACACTTTTTGCATGATGTATTTGGGTGGTTGTGGCTGTTATTGCGACGACATGTTTCAAGCACAACTGTGCTTGACAATATCGGGACAGTCACTAAAAAAGCAGCGATTCCCGATATGCATAGCTTGAAATGAAACCAACTTGTACAAAACGTGCAAACACCGCATAATGCATTTTAGAAGTGCAAAACTTACCGCCAGAAAGGCTGTAAAGGAATCTCACCCACATTGTGGTGCTTTATTTTGCCACAATTTGATTTTGGCTGGTGTTACTGATCCGTTCTGCATTAGCACCAATCGACACCGCAGACAAAAGCTTACACCGTCGGGCGACTGTTACGCATGGAACACATGAGCAATGAAAATGGGCGCCGCGCGCCAGTATCCACAATAACCGGTGCTGGAGTCCCTACGTTCCTTCCTCGCGGCGCTATATGGCGCTCGGGTCTGGGCCCTAATCTGAAAACTTGGCAAAAAAAGCCGGCGAGAAATCCGACGGGTATGATTGACCAGCGCCAATGTCAAGTGCGGCGTTGGCCAATTACGGCCGACGGATTTCACATCGTTAATGCCGCGCGGTGCCCCTGTCGTGCGCCTAGCGGCGAGTGGCGAGTCGCGAGCGGCGAGTGCCGCACGACGCCCGGATTCATTGCTCATATGCTTCGTGTTTTAGCGTTCGAAACTTGCGTAAAACAATTAAATAGAAATTGTACATGAAAAGTTATCTTCACGCAACCTTTTTATGTATCTGGCATGGTGGCTGCTTTTTTTACAGATGCGAATGGTTACAGCACGTCACTCAGTCTTTCTGTAGATTGTTTCTAATTTGTGTGCAGGCTTTTCTCCGCAGTTCTTTTGTACCCTGTCACACAGGCTGTCAGACAGAATAAAACGACTTTTAAAAAACTATCGCTTTTCGAAAAAGTCTATTTAGCTCTTTTTACTTCATTGTCGACCAAACGTTATGTGCAAGAAGCCTGAGCACTACCAGGCTCCGTTTCCCATCCGACACACTCGATGCTGTTCCCCGGTGCTACACCGAGCCGATGGTCCCTCAAATTTATCTGTTATTTGCCATTCAACTAGATGTTCACTTGTTTCTGAGTTAACTGAGTCGACAAGTAGCCGGAGTGCTCGAGCAGTGGCGTCGTTTTTTCCCGGGGTCGTAGTGGGACCACCGAGTGAACGACTCGAACGTGGCAGCAGACGACAACGCGATTCTAAGGGGATAAGATAACTGGAACTGCGTGCTTGCTGACAAACTAAGGCATCACAAACAACACAATGTTATGAAGTTCACACATGACAGGAGAATCCAAGTCGATACCGATGCGTCCCAAACGATGATGTACGATGATGTACGCGCACCACAGTCCTGTGTTGCCGGGAAACCGTAAAGCGGTGACTAAAAGTGGCATGGTGGCTTTACCACTTCCGGAATGCGCGCACCCGCGCAGTTTGCTTATAAAAATCAGCCTATTGATTTTTTGTTTTTTTTTTCTAGTGACATAAAGAAGCGAGCTTCCGAGCTCGCGGAACGGACACGGCAGGCCATCCGCAAGGTGATTTTTTGCGACGTCCTGGAACCGGGGGTGCTTCCCGATGAGCATCAGGAGACCTTCGACGCAGTCCTATCTTGCAACTGCCTGGAGTCGGCAACGCAAGACCACGCATCCTTTCGGCTAGCGACGTGCAACGTGGCAGGTCTGGTGAAGCCTGGCGGTCTGCTCATCCTGGCCGGTATGGGGGGCGAGAAGGAGTACCCTGTGGGCAACGAAGTGTTCCCCATGGCAGAGCTCAACGGAGATGTAATCAAGCAAGCACTGGCGGACGCCGGCTTAAAGGTGGAAGTGCACCAGACTAAAATGTACGACGGCCCCGACAGGGATGCTGTTGGCAGAAGATTCGCCTTTGTTGCTGCTGCTCGCAAAGCGTAATTAAAGTTGAGGCGCCTGTCCGGTCGCAGGGTCTTCCCGAGAGCAATTTGCAGTGTCTTTTTCCCCCCGCAAAACTATACTATGCAACGCCGAACGCTCAGTCTCTGCCCGAATGTATAGCGATAGTGGTCCGGACCGGATAGAAAAGTTTAAGAACTTACCGTTTTCTTATTCAAAAGTTGAAGTGATTTTTCTGAAACTTTTTATAGGAAAATAACGGCCTACGAAGCCCAAGAATTCATGCAATTGTATTGCGCCAGTTATCAAGTACGGGCCTCATTTTCCAAAAGAAAGGTTAAAAAAATTACTTATGACCTTTGAATAAGAAAACAGTTAGTTCTGAAATTTCGGCATCACTAAATTTGATGTTCGACGATGTATGACATATTTTGTAGATAAGAAAAACACATTCTTCTTGTTTTAGGGGACACGCTTACAGGTGTGTTTTATGATACTCAAGCTATTTAAGCCATTGGGCAGTTGCGATTTCGCCTCAAAGCTGAGTGTGCCTTAGCAGCCGCTACGAAATAAAATAGACCAGATGAAATACTATACACCTTGCATAGATTGAAAATTGCAGAGACCCTGGAGGCGGAAGTTCTTCGCTGCGGATATAATTGCTGAGTAGAGGAGATCCCGCGCACGATTTTAATCGGAGCTCAGTTTGGGAGAGGATACACGTCGGTACATTTGACTGCATTGCCGCAGGAAGTTGGCCCTGAGTATAGACGATTGCAAACAGGGCATCTGGCCGCTGCCGTGTGCCTGTTCGTGCGAGGAAGCAAGTGAAATTGCAAGCCTGCCTAAGCCACCTTCACGCACCTGCTGCACGTGCTTTTACAGATGGGGCACCAGTCATGACCCCATGGTTGCAAACATGTATAGTACCATTTGCACTCGGGCAAGGCACTGATCAGTATTTCTCGTGAAGACATGGTTGACAATTGGTTTGGCTCAGTAAAGAAACATTGGTAAAACTGGATTTATTTGCAATTTATTTAAATGCAACAGATTTTTAGCGCGATAGCAAGCGCCATCTCTCGTCGTGTCGTCCACACTCGAGCTGTTATAAGAAACTGTTATATACCCCCAATATGTTTCAGATGCCATTCATTGGTGTCTTTATAAGAGACACGGAACTCGTAAAAATATTTTTAACTTGCATAGATACTACACGTACGTAACAAAATAAACTTTCCTCCCCCAAAAATAGCGCAATATTTGCACCATGCCACGCAATTTGGGTGTAGGCACGCAACGCCCGCGCCCTCCTCTAGGCAACACCCATTAGTACTGGGTTGACTTGGCTGCTCAGCCAAACACCGGACGCAGGCCTAATGCCGGCCTGTCAGAACTTCTGGTACGTTTAGTCTGCACCGTCTGCTACTTGTACAAGCATTGGTGTGTTAGCGTCCGCCATCGTCTGCCACCGTTTTCTATTCCGCCACTGTCTGTCATTCGCGCGGACGCGATCATGAAAGCAATTCATCACAAACCATGCACGGTCGAATACATGTGTCCGTCAGTGTCTGTCCATGTGCGCTAAAAGCGCCCAGAAAGACAAAAAACACTAAAAATATACACCTCGCAGCATACGCGTCTTATCAAAACGCTTATGCCCGAGTCCCACTAAAGCCGACAAACGGAAACAAACGACAGCGACAAGCCAGAAACACATGCAGCATGCTCGCGATGATACCTTTGGCAGGCCTTTGGTCGTTCGGTGCTCGTGAAGTAAGCACGAGTGATTGCAAGCCTGCGAAAGATACCCTCGCGTGCATGATGCTCGTGTTTGAGCATAGCCTCCTTTATTCTACAAAGCATATCATATCGCCAAAGGGTCTGGTTTGAGGCTTGTCGCTGTCGTTTGTTTCTGTTTGTCACTCTAGTGGGACTCGGGCATTAGAATTAATGCATTCCTTTCAAATTTTTGTTGTTCTTGTTGTTTCCTTTTATGATGTCCATAAGCGAAGCGGGAAAGCGAAATGACGCACCATTCAAACGCGACCTAAAGATAAATGATCCTGCCCGTGCGCTGCTCGAAACTTGAGCGACAGGACTTGAAGGCCTTCGGAGTGCAATGACGGGAACGTAACTGGACAAATCGAATGCTAGAAAAGCACCCAATAGCGTCTAGTCAAGTGGCTCGCAATTTGTCGCCAGTAGCTAGTTATCCTATTAGTACTGGAACCGTCATCACGATCACGACAGTTGCTGCCCTTTACAAGGCAGCGGTGCCGCTTTTACGAACCGACATCTAAATTTATGCAGCATCAGCACGCCCCAACAAATCAAGCAAGATCAAGCAAAATAGTTTAGGTGGATGGTAGGCCTAAGCCCGCCGCGGTACAAAAACATGCACCCGCGCAACGCTTCCTGAAGTGTGTACTACATGCGACAGTTTGCTGAAAGCTCCTTCGGTTGAAGATATGTTCTTCTAAACATCCTGGTAAATGCGAAACGATTCGCACTCCTAAAAATAGACGAGCTTTCCGAGCTACGCGGTGTATAGAACTATACTCGTAAACGCCGCTAGCCATGTTGGATATGGTTTAAAATCAAAGTGGAAATGTCTTGTAATATATTAGCAATATCGTAAATGACTTTGTTTGAATCATTCGGTTTTCAAAAGTAAAAAAAAAGCATGTAGACGAAACGGCGAAAGCCTATCGCGATATACAGCAATGATTTGATAACTAACGTTACAAGCATCAATCATCACTCCAGCGAGTGAGAGCTCGTGAAGCTAGGGTGCCTACAAAAAGAAACACCTTTCGCTAACAGGAAGGGCCTCTACCTAAATTGCGTTTAATAACTTAAACGCATCGTGTAGTTTTTTTTTTGTTTATTAGGGAGGACGTGGCGATGTTAAAAGGTACGGCGATGCTTTTAGCAAGAAGTCCAAAACTGCAAGTCATCGTCCACTCCGTTTTTCATAAAATATAATTTTTTATATGACGGTTCGATCCACTGATCGAAATACATATTAATTTTTTTTTCAAATATAATCTTGTTTTCAAGAAAAAAAAATATCGTATTGAAGTCTTGTCGTATATAATAGACATATAAGAAGAAAAAAAAAACTAACAGCGGGAAAGTGGGCAGGAGGCCAGAAAAAAAATAACTAGCAGCTGTTTTTTTTTTGCGTTTTTGTTGCGCAGCTTTTAAAGGAGAGACCAGTGTCGTTACAAGTAACGGCGTTACAAGTAACGGCGTTACCGGTAAAGTGTTATTTTTTGTTTCCGTAACGTAATAGCGTATTCGTTACATTTCCAAAACAGTAACGGCGAACGTACTTACGCTATTTATTTCGAGTAACGGGTAACGTAATTACGTTACTCGATACATATTCTTCCCAAAACCTAAACAAAAAGTTAAATTTGTTCGTGTGTGTTTCGATACTTCGTTTTACCTTAACCCCAGACGCATTCCAGTGAGTTGCGCAACTATAAGCGCCAAGTTATTAATTATTGCACTCACGCCACATACCTCCGAAATTTGCACGTGTTTTCCTCGCGCAAAAACTCCACTTGGGAAAAAAACCGCAACGCCCACGCGGTCTCTCCCAGTGTCAGGAAACGCTGTCGCAAAAAGAAACAACCCTGTTACCGTAAGTTTATAAATAAAAAGTAGCGGAAAAGTAACGTGCGTTACTTTTTTATGGGTAACGGTAACCGTAACGCATTCGCTTTATTTGAAAGTAACGTAAGTCGGTAACGCGTTCCTTTATATTGCAAGTAACGAGTAACGTGTTTCGTTACTTCTTTTTTTTTTCGGTAACGCCTACAATACTGGGAGAGACTGAAAGAAAAACATCAACTTCTCTCCTTGAAAGTACGCGGCGACGAAGGAGCGTCCAGGTCAGGGGCGTAGCGTGCGAGTCCCTCTCGTGCCACTAAGCTTGTGTAAAAAGAAAAAAACATTCCTACCCAACATCGTTGCGTGTCCTCTCTAATGGCGGACGTCTTCTACCCAGACTGGTCACGAGCGCGCATGCGTCGCGTCGTTGCGTGTCGAGAAGGAAAGCAGGTGGGGAGACGCTTGCACACGGTCGACGCTTTGGCGTGCCTCCCCTCAGCTCGTTCTGCAAACGTGGTCGGCAAACCACGTGACTCCAATCGAGCGGTTGGAGACACACTAAAATCTACTGGGTGATTCAAGAAGAGGCCAGGCTCTTTAAATCGACCGCAAAATTTGGTTTCTTAACCTATCGCGCTACGACTTTGTGCCGCGTTGCCCACAGATGGTGCTTTTTTTTTTTTTTGTAAAATTTGCGAAGAGCGAATTTACCTGAGGAAAAAGTAAAGAAAGAAAAAGGCTTAGCTCCTATTAGAGTTCCTGTATGGGCTCCCTACGGGAGCCAGAGTTGCGCGTTCATGCATGGCATGTGGATTCAGCTCCTCGCGTGACTGAATTCGGCGAATAGCAGCGCCGCGCGTTCGAGGAGCGCGGCGCCCTCAAAAGCCGGGGAACGTACGCCGGGGTGCGTGCAACGTCTACTTTGCTGCACGACACTTGATACGGCTCCTCACGTGATCGGATCTCGGCGAATAGCGGCGAGGGCGGCACGCGGCACGTGGAATCAAACGCGCAACTCTGGCTCCCGTAGGGAGCCTATACAGGAACTCTAGCTCCTATGGAAACGCAGCGACGCCACCGGTCTTCAAAGAACACGGCACCGTTTCGCACCGGAGATAAGAGATGGTGCAACGAACGCCGCCAACGAACGAGCATACGGCGCCGAGAGCCGGTGTCTTTAGCAGACGATCTTTTCGACTCAAAAGCGGCGCGAGCTTTTTACATATCAGTTGTTTTTGTTTCTGCGACTGTCGCCGCCTGCGGAACGCGGGCCGCTTTTGAGTCGAAACGATCGTTTGCTAGAGGCCCGTATGCCGGTTATTGGCGTCGCGACCGCTTGCACCGTCTCTTTTCCCGTGCGAAACGGCGCCGTATTGTATGAAGACCGGTGGCTTCGCTGCGTTTCCATAGGAGCTAAGCCTTTTTCTTTCTTTACTTTTTCCTCGGGTAAGTTCGCTCTTTGCAAATTTTACAAAACAAAATGCACCATCTGTGGGCAACGCTGCGCAAAATCGTAGCGCGATAGGTTAAGAAACCGAATTTTGCGGTCGATTTAAAGAGTCTCGCCTTTCCTTGAATCACCCTGTAGACACACTCAAGTGACATACCGGCTCCAAGGAGGATTGACCCGCTCCTATGACAAAATTCGTTGCCAGTTCAGGACCCCTTTCGGTGCATAGGCGAGGTAGGGCGGTAAAGTCGCGGAGACGCGTTCCATGCACCCTTGGTTTTGCCGCGTCGCACACTTGCTTTTTCCGCGTCGCCTAGCATCCGTGGGCTGGCGCCCTATCAATACCGCCCATTTTCCCGACACGTCGTACGAGCTGTCGGACGTTTGGGGGTGCATGTGTATCAGTCGGACCTGACCCTCAGTGATTATCAACAGCTCCGCACCATAAAGAAAAAATTATAATAAAGCCCGCGAGAACGCCGTTTTCGCGGTCATTGATGAGCCTGACGCAGTTGTTCACGCGTGGGTGTGACGCGTCACCAAAACACGTGGTTCCGGCAAGGGATGTAAAAGCTGCCCCACCGATGGCACGAGTGCAATCGGTTCCAGAGGGAATATACAGGGTATTTGAGTTTAAGTCGAACAAATTTATCTTCTAAGTTGGATAATTAACTACAAGTTTTAATTAACTTTTTAACTACTGATAATACACATATCGTTTCAATTAAAAAAAAGAACAACGTAATCGAAATCAGTCAATTTTAGAATGACTCGAAGCACGTTGGAAACGCGGGAGTACGCCAAAGTGACCACTCGTGCAGCAAGGGCAATGTGGTAGGGAAACGCGGATGATAATCTAACCATCTGTGTTGCAGACGCCGTCCTGTCTGCAAATCAAACACCCTGTATGCATATAATGAACGAATATATACCGATATTCAAAAAGCGATTATTTGCAGCAAAATAATAAAGTGCAAATCAATACGGTACGCCCCTTGTATATAAAGCTATCTCTCTCAAGCAGGCTATCGATTAATAACCTCTGTAAAGGATGATGAAATCACCAGATGATTTCATGGAATCATATTGCCATTCTTCCCGCGAGTATTCTGTCACAACTTAACAATCGGTAACATATCTGTTCGGCAATATATAATATCCCTCGCCTGTCAGTGTTGCGCAAAGGATAATATTACAGCGTTCGTATAAATAGGGGAAGCGCTCTTCTATGTAGCACCTGTCTTATCGCCGCTATGAAAACCTTCTTCTGCGTCGTGGTTCTCCTGAACGCCCTTGTTTCAGGTGAGTTAACTTCGGTGCCATCTTTTCTCTTTTAGTTACAGTTTGTTCCAGACGCGGCCGTCGCTATGAGATAATGTGACCAGTCAAGCACGTCAAGAGCGCTAGGGTGCCTCAATGTCCTTCTGTTTAGGGTGATGCCACCGTTTGTAGTACCCGATGCCGATAGCACGCGCTCACAGGAAAAATACAAAGAAATTGCAGGAAACAAAATGTTGCCGTAGCAGAGTCAGCGACCGAGCGCGTGCAGGGACACGCTCTTTCACGCGCTTCAGAACAAAAAAAAAAACCGTTCGAAAGAAAATGGTTAGATGTCATCACCCTAAGCCAGAGCCCTAAGCAAAGCGCACATGAAGGCACCCTAAAGAGCGCAAGTCACTAGACCTTTTTCTGCTTATGATTGGTTCTGCGATGATAAAGAACGTACAGAAACATGACCGACGCACTATGGTGCGCTTTTGACGCTGTGTGATCGGTCTCATCTGCATGCTCGTCCGTTGCGTCTAGACTGTCCATGTTGGCTGCTCTAGACCCTTATAGAGACTACATTTTGAAGGTAATCATTTGGCCGATCTTCTTCTCGAAAGTCTGTCAAAGGAAAAAACAGTGTTTCGAAGCTCGTGGATCCTATCTCTTACTAAACAGCATTGGTACAACTATTAATAATTCGCCGCAGTCGCTAAATTAACACCCACTAAAACGGATCCTAGAAGAAATGTTATTGCTTCTCTGCATAGCACCTTTTAGAACGAAGCGAGTCAAGGTAGTTGCTTCGCCTTAAAATAGTTATTTTGCTCTTTTTACGAGTTGATTAGTTTAATAGGGTGAATTAAGTCACTACAGTCACTCACAAAGTGAGAACAGCAGGGCGTCTTTCGAACGCCTTGTCTCCAGCACGCGCACCATGCCTTCCGTCGTGCTTTGACTGCGCGCGCGTGCTCGAGGGGCGCGAGACGACAAAGGGGAAGAAAACCAGTCGCTGGAGAGGAGACGTGGGGAGCGGCCGCGTGAGCGAGGAAGGACGTTCAGAAAGGAGACGGGGAAGAAGGGCCTGTCGGGGTACGGCGATGAGAAACCGAACTGCAAGAAAGAAGCGGCCGGGTCCAACGGGAGAGAGCGGACACGGCACAAGCCTCAGCGATATTATCGGCCGAGCAAGACTCCGTGAGTTCGTCTGCAGCCACTGGGAACATTTCAGCGTTATTTTGAACTGACCTCGCAGCAGGAAGGTTACTGTTTACATTTGGCTCCCTGGAAACGCGTCGGAACTTTGACAGTGCTGTGTTGTGCCGTTATAGAAACTCTGAACCTGCTGTGCATGTAGACTTGGTTGCTCTATTATTCTGCGGGTGTCCGTGTGTCAATGCTCTTGGAGCCTGTCGCGTTACAATTGTTCTTGCGGGTGTCCGCGTGGGCCCACCTTGGCGTCCCCAGATGACCGTTTCCTATGCTGCATATAAATTGTTGTGTAATCGAGGCCGCGGGGTGCTGTCTCTCCTTGACGACGAATCCTATCGGACGTGCTGAGGCGCAGCACACTGTGGCTTCCCCTTCCCCCCCTTCCTACGGGGACGTCACACGACGAACACCTTCAGCAAGAGTATGAAGCGGTAATGACCTACCAGGACAACTCAACGCAGGCATTTGCAATGCTGAGTCATCGAATTGAGATTCTGAAGAATCCAGGAACCCATGAGGTAGAAGTAAACAGAACACCGGCGATTCTTCCGACCGCCACCGAGAACGCCAGAGCAAGACTTCCGAAATTGGAGATGTTGAAATTTGATGGCAGCACTTCTCAGTGGCAAGCCTTCTGGGATATGTTCCAAAACACGATCGACCAGCATCCTCAACTGTGTCAGGCTGACAAGTTTCACTATCGCCGGTCCCTTCTCACCGGACCCGCAGCTAGAGCCATCGCTGGCCTTCACGGGTCTAACTCAAGCTACACAGACGCGTTGGCTATATATACTCCGAGAGCGATTTGGAGACAAGAAACTCGTCGAGCAAGACCATCTTTCAAAACTTCGAACGCTCCAGAAGGTCCCATCATCAAACGGCGTTGGTGCCTTAAGAAAACTTCTCGACGCCGTTCAGCTACACATTCGTGGCTTAAAATATCTCGGAGTTCACGCTATGTCCTACTCTGCGATGCTGAACGAGATACTAATGAAGGTTCTACCAACCGACGTCGTCATCGAATATCATCGACGAAAATCCTTCAGCGGAGCTACTGAGCAACTAACGTCAGAAGGAGATATGGAGATGACCTCAAAATTTCTTCAGATTGAAGTGGAAAGTCGAGAACGAAGTGGACTGACAACAGGGAGAACAAGTCAAGACAGTCGACCTGACACTAGGAAGTACGATTCCAGAAGAAAAGGAACAAGAAGCTCCGCAGCTGTTCTACACAGTCGGACGAAAGAGTCAGCGGACTGCCTTTTCTGCTCTTCCAGAAAACGCTCGTCGGAAGATTTCAACACGGATTCTACGATAGATTTGAAAAAGAAGAAACTCTCCGACGACATAAGATGCTTTAAGTGTACGATGAAGGGGCACAGAGCGCGAGATTGCAGAAGGAGAATCGTCTGCAATACTTGCAAAGGCAGGCATGTCACATCGATGTGCGACCCACGCTGGCAACGAACTAAGGAGACGGAAAAAAACAGCAAAACGAAGGCACTCAATACTTAAGCTCCACCAACAACGCAAAAGGAGCCACATATCCTACTTCAAACGTTTCGGGGATGGATCGCTGGCAGAAGTGGGTACAGGAACATAAGAGGAATGATAGACGGAGGAAGCCAGCGAACTTTCATCCGAGAAGATGTGTCCAAAAGGTACCAACTGCGTATTCTCGGCAACATAAATATTTGCATCAACACCTTTGGACCCGAAGCTGCAAAAGAACAAAGACGAAAGCTTGTGGAGGTTAGATTAAAGAGCCAGTACCACCAAGGAGAGTACATCTTCGAAGCGGTAGCAGTCCCCAAGATTTGCAGCCAAATGATGGAGCTTCCTTTGGACCACCCTTTCATAGGAGAGCTTCAGAGTCAAGGAAAGGACTTGGCTGACCTTTGCCTTTTCGATGAAACGAAAGGGACACTCAGAGTCGGTGCTGACCAAGTGTGGAAAATCATGAAGGGTGACAACATCCGCAGTGAGAGTCAGCAGCTGACAGCGCTAAGCACTGTTCGAGGCGGGGTTTAAGCCGTACGTCCGGAGGCTTCCTGGCTCGTGACGACGACCATTCCCCGAAGTGAAGAACCCAGGGGTCCAGTGGAGGTGGGAGAATTGGTAACGTAACGAACGGTTTAATTACATGGAAGCGATACAGTCGTCAAATCCAAGAGAACAACTGAGCAGCCTCACGCCCCGCCTTATATAGGGGTCCGTTTTCTCCCTCACTCTCCGCCAGGGCAGCAGGTGCGATCGCCAAGTGCGTTGCAGCAAAGCCCGCCGCGTCGTAGCCAGAAGTGCGTCGTAGCCATGGTTCTCCGCAGTTAGGCCAGGCCTCTCTCCCCTTCCGGAGCGCGCGAACCCACACGCACACACACACACGTCCCGTTGACGTCACGGACGCGTTGAGACCAATGAGCTTGAGTAAACTTAGAGCGGTAAACCAGCGGCCAAAAATGGCACCCCCCCGGTTGCCGCCATCTTGACCGTTTGCCACATTAGTGATCACGTGACTTTAAGATGGCTGCGTTCATAAGTGCGCCAGATCAGATCGGCCAGATTACGGTAAGCAAGGCCGCGGTCCAAAATTTACTTGATCTCACTCTAGGGTAAATGTTCTGTACCTTGGAGTTCGAAAACCTACCCGCGTCCAGTTACTCTATCAGTCTTGTCACGTGACATGACCCACCGGAGTAACGCGGATCCACTCGAGTAAGATTCGAACGCATCCCCAGAGGGCCGCTCTGGCCGCTCTGCTTACCGTGATCTGGCCAGTCTGATCTGGCCCACCTCTGGGCGCAGCCATCTTGACGTCACGTGATCACTAATGTGGCAAACAGGCAAGATGGCAGCAACCGGGGGGGGTGCCATTTCCTCTGCAGGCCCTGGGTTGCGGTTTACCGCTCTAAGTCATACTCAAGCTCGTTGGTTGAGACTCGTTTTGGGCAGGCTTCGACAGGTGGGCGACAGTCCAGAACAGATCGTGACTCGTTTCCGGACTCGCTTCCGCAGCGTTGAAACTCGGAAGAAGGTCGCCGAAGGTTCCATTCTTAACAGCCCTCGACTTGGTTGGACAGTGCAAGGACCAACGGACAAAAATTATTCATTGAACACACAACCAGGTCATGGCCTGTATCCTTAATGCAGGAGACACCTACGAAGACGAAACGTACAAATTGCCAGGGTTTTGGGACCTGGAACATCTTGGAATCACAGACAAGTAAGATAGGTCCCAGGAAACGGTGTTACAGACATTTGAAGAGTCGATTCGTTGGACTGAAGGCAGGTATGAAGTCTCACTACCCTGGAAGCCCAACAAAATAACCAAACTGCAGGACAACAAGGACCTGGCGACAGCAAGGTTAAATGGGTCGATACGAAAACTCCGGAGAGATGAAAACCTGCTGAACACTTACGACAGTGGGATTCGTCAATATTTGAAAGATGAACATGGAGAGGTGGTTTCAGATTCAAGGAAAAATACAGGACGGCAGTACTACATGCCGCACCATGCTATAGTACGCGAGGAGGCGCTCACAACGAAGATTAAAATTGTATTTGACGCCTCATCTCACCAGCAAGGAATGTGAGCGTCTCAACGGATTTCTTGAAACGGGACCAAAGGCATCTGACGACCTAATACAGGTTCTCCTGATGTTCCGAGTGAATAAAATAGCCACGACAGTAGATGTTCAGAAAGCATTTCTGCAAATATCAGTAAAAGAAAGGGATCGAGATGCTCTACGCTTCTTGTGGTTTGAAGAGAGGCCCACAACAACCGGTCAGTTATCACCAATCCAGGAGTGGAGGATGACCCGCGTTCCGTTTGCGACGACATCCAGTCCGTTCTTGGGGACAGCTACCATACAGCATCATTTCCGAACAGTTCAAAACTACCCGGAGACAGCTCAGGTTTTAGCGAAATCCTTCTATGTCGACGATCTCTTGACTGGCGAACAGAGTGAAGCAGCAGCAGTCAAGTTGTTTAACGAAACACAAGACATCATGCAACAAGCTGGCATGAATCTTCAAGAATGGGCATCCAACAGCAAGGCATTACAAAAGTTGTTCCAGAAGGGAGTCCCCCAACCAACTGATATGACGACAGACTCCAAGGTGCTTGGAATGTATTGAAATACAGAGGAAGACACTTTGAAGTTGTCGTTGACCTCGACGTCGAACTTCTTGAAAACAATTTTAAATACAAAGCGCTATGTCCTTCAAGCTGCCAATAGAATTTACGACATCATGGAATTGCTATCACCTTTCACCATCCGGGTCAATATTATGTTTCAAAAACTGTGGAAAGTCAAGATAGGCTGGGACAATCGTCTTCCTGAGGACATACAACAAGTGTGGAACACGTGGTGCAACGAGATTCCACAGCTACAAGTCATATCCATATCTCGATTTTTGTCCGAGTAACTACGAGACACTACGCTGTTCTACGAACTACATGTCTTCATTGACGCCAGTCCGAAGGCTTACGGCGCAGTTGTCTACCTAAAAACATCTGACTCCGAGAACACAGTAGAAACGCATCTACTACTTGCAAAGGCGCGAGTAGCACCTCTTAAAAAGCTGACACTACCCTCGCCTAGAGCTGATGGGGGCTCTCATCGGTTCTAGACTACTGCGATATGTAGAAAAGACGTTGTCTTTTCAAGACCACGAAGTATACTTGTGGACAGACTCTACCATAACGTGGAAGTGGATACAAGGTCAAAGTCACCGGTGAAGACATTTGTTGCCAATAGAGTGAGGGAAATCCAAAACAACACGCCTACAGCTCGCTGGAGATTCTGCCCGGGTAAAGACAACCCGGCAGGGTGCCTAACAAGAGGACTCTCCGCGTCAAACCTAGAGTCAAACAACCTGTGGTGGACTGGTCCTTCTTGGCTCAAGAAACCGTTACCCGAATGGCCACAGACGCATCCCGAACGAGACGACCTAGACGACATGGAAGACAATGACATCAAAACCAATTTACTGCAAGTAACAACTACCGTAGACGATCCTGTACTTGACTTGCAACGCTACAGCGAGCTCTCAAGGGTCCTACGCGTCACTGCTTGGATTTACCGTTTCAAAGAAAACACTGGCGCACTGAAGGAATCGTCTAACTATTTTTCAACGGCAGAACTCAAAAGGGCGGAACAATACTGGATAAAGGTCACACAAAAAAAATGAATTCTCGGAAGAACTTCGAAGCATACGAAAATGAAAAAGGCCGCTGAAAAAGTCATCGAAACTAAAAAATTTGACACCTTTCATAGGTGACATCGGAGTTTTAGGCGTAGGCGGTCGTCTCCAACAACTAAACGCGTCAGAAGACCTTAAACACCCCATCATACTCTCCAACGCACATCGCTTCACCGAGTTGCTTATATGCAGCGCACATCAGCGGGTGCTTCACGAAGGAGTAGCAGAGACTTTAACTGAATTGCGCGAACAGTATTGGATTGTACGCGGAAGACAAGCCGTAAAGAAGTCTGCGAAACTGCACCAGGTGTGAAAGGACACACTTGAAGTCCACACCAGCTAGCCCCTATGGCACCACTGCCAAAAGAACGCATTGAGGCGACGCACCCATTCAACGTCGTGGGTATTGATTTTGCTGGTCCACTTTACACAAAGGAACAAAAGAACGAGAAGTCATATATCGCCATCTTCACATGCGCAGTCACGCGAGCAGTTCACCTCGAGCTCACAACGAGCACATCGGCACAATCCTTCTTGATGGCTCTACGTCGGTTTGTTTCAGGAAGAGGACTGCCAGACGTACTTTATTCAGGCAACGCTTTGGCATTCAAGACACTTGCAAGAGACATATCAGCTGTCTGGGAACTGCTCCGACATCAGGATGTACAAGACTCTGTCGCCCACCATCACATCACATGGAAATATAGCGCCGAAAGAGCCGCATGGTGGGGAGGTTTCTGGAAGAGAATGATACGGACATTGAAGACCTCCCTCAAGAAGGTTCTGGGACGAAGCTATCTTAATTTTGAAGAGTTGTCGGCGGTATTACAGGAAGTAGAAGCCTTCGTGAACTCACGTCCTTCAACATTTCTTTACTCAGACAACGGGAACCAACAATTCTAACACCTGCACATTTTCTGGTAGGAAAACGCCTTTTGTCGTTACCGACAATGAAGCAAATGGGCTCCACCCGGCAGAAATCGCGTGAACTAAGACGGCGATGGAGCTACCGAGAACTAATTTCACAAGTTTTGGAAGAGGTGGATGAAGGAGTATCTCTTGCAACTTCGCTCTGCCCACCACAGTCTGCCCAAGAACACAACGCCTATTGCTGTCGGGGACGTGGTGATTATTCACGATGCGAGACGACCAAGAGCAACGTGGAAGGTGGGACGAATAACAGAAGTACACCCTGGACGAGACAATATCGTTCGCTCGTGTGAAGTGCGACTAGGTGGACGGACAAACTTTGAGGAGACCAGTCCAACTTCTTTACCCACTGGAGGTCGGCAACAAGTCCGCGGTGGGAGCCTGTTAAATATAACAGCATCTCGCGACTGGAAGAAAAGACCTACGAGGAAAAGGAGGATCTCGTGCCATCCAAGGCCCTGGCACGCAGCACAAGTTTTTTTTCTCTCGACTGATCGTGCAACCGCTATGACGAGCTGTTCATATTAAGAAAACAGCGAACAGAGTCAATGTTGATGTCGTGTTTTCAGCACCTAGCAAACTGTCCAGCCTTTGCAAAAACGTCACCACACCCTTTGTCTATTCATTCCCCCTTTCCTGCGGAAGACAATACGTTGGGCAAACTGGGTGATGTCTACATGGCCGCCTTCGAGAACACAACAACAACGTCGTAAACGCCAACTCTGGCCACTTAGGGATACACTGTCGGGATTGTGGGTGTGTCGCACATTTCAACAACAGCACAAAAGTGTAAACCAATCCACCTCTTTCGAAATCATGGTTCCAGAGTTTCTGGTATGAAAACACATGTTCGCGTTCCATGGATTCACGAGCGGCCATGGCATGCTTTCAAGCGAGATCTCGAGAGAGCGCTCGTGGTGTGCACGCGCGTTGTCTACCCAAAAATCTCGAACCGGTGACTTCGTAAAAAGGTGGATTAACAAGGGAAATCATCGAAGCCGAGAACATCATACGACTAGAGGACAAATGTGTTAGTACGCCGTCGATAACATTATCACGAAAAGAGATTAATTATTTTGTCGCAAAGTAGCCTAAGCGTTAGACGGGAATTTTTTGACTCATATTTCGCCTTTTTCTATTTGCAAATCGTCTCAAACTGAAGCAGAAGTAGAAGCCGAAGTTAAACACGAAATACAAAGCTGTTAGTGAGCGCTGTGTGAGAGGTGTGTTCTTTGGGTGTGTGAATGCTTGAGTGACAGTTTTTCGAGTGCGCTACGTCGACGAACTTGAATAACCAACTCGCCCAACCTCAAGTTCTTACAGATTGTTCTCTTCTTCTTTGAGTTTCTTCCTGAGTTTCTCATATTCCTTTCTCTTGTTGAATAGCTGTAGCGTCGATTCCTTGTGATCCTTCATTATTTGTGCGAAGGTAGGCTGTGCGTTCGTCGCGGTCTTGTCTGGTGCCTTGGGCTTGGGTGCTGGTGAGGTGCTCTTGTCTCTAGACAGCTTAGGATAGTTGTTGCTTTGTCATCGCGTCCGAAGCAGTTCACGGCTGTTGATTCCTTCAAATTTGCTTCTCAGTCGTCCTCTTTGTTGGTTGTTGAGAAGGGGTGCCTTGGCTCTTTGTTGGAGTTCGTTGTCGGCCTGTGTCTTTGCTGGGCACAGCTGGTGCAGCGCGACGTGATCGTTGCCTTTGCAGTTGTAGCAAAATAGTTTCTGGCACTTGTGACCTTCTTGACATAAATCCCCACAGTCCTTCCAGCGGGACTCATTTGTGCATATGCCGGCCTTGTGGCTTAGGCTGTGACAGTTGAAGCACACGATCGCAGTAGGCCGGTAGGCGTAGACGCTGATGAGTTTTCCATAGTATCTTATTTTTTGGGGAATTCCGTCGACCCTTGAACGTCAACAAATATGTTCCTTTTTTCCGAGCGGTCTCGCCTGGAGTATCTCGTGGTAGTCTGTGTCTGAGTTCTCAAGAAATTTTTCGACGATTTCTAAGGGGTCGATGCCGTGTACGACGCCACGTGGAAGCGAGCCAGTCGTTGCTTGGTGCGTGTTTACTTCGACCATGCCATCTGTTGTCTCGATTTCCCTGATTCGGAGGATGTTCTCCAAGTGCTTGCGTTCATATACTGTTACTGTAATTGAATTGGTTTTTGCGTTCGTCGTGAAAATCAGCCTTTCTACGAGTACCCCGCTCCCTGCGGCTCTCAATAATTGTTGGTAGGTTATTTTCGGACGAATCTTTGTGATGTCCTTTGATCCTTTCGGTTTGATTGATATGATGAATTTCCCTAGGCCGAATCGTTGGAGGTGCGTCCCTCTGCGTGGTTTGGGATTCCTTCCTCGTTTTACTTTGTTCCATGAATCTTCATTGCTAGTCGAGTCGTCAATATTTTCGCTTACTTGGTTTTCCGCGTCTTCATCCATGTCATCAAGGCTGTCCTCAGACTCGGCGAGTCGGCTTCGCTTCGACGGCCGTGAGGTAATTTTTACTCGTGAAATTTCTTGAGTGTTATTTTGTGAAAAGGATTTTTCATGGTTGATGGCCGGTTCATCTGGCGCGGACGACATGTGGGAGATAGTGCTCTACAGGGTGCCGGGGTACGTCTTTTCGCAGCGCCGACGCTTGAGGCTGGGCTCAGACATGAGCTCCCGTTGGGCCTATTGTGGCGCCGAAAGTGAAAAGGCTCGTAAATTTGTGCAAAATTACTCACTGTCCCGGAAATTGGGTGTGCGGATCCGGGCACTTGTCCTGAAGACGTTGCGATACTTCTTTAGTCGAGGGCTTGCCAAAAACTGGGAAATTCATGTCTTTGGCGGACCGCCGTGAGATGTTAGCTACAAATTTCTGAATGACGGGGTGCGAGAGCACAATATTTCTTTAACATCAACTGTAGGAGGTCGCCTTTCGGTACATTGTACGAGCTCTACATGTTCACCATTTTTAGGAAACACCTAAATCATTGGGCGATTCAAAGAGAAGCAAACACGCGAGGTGCTCGAGAAGTTTGCCATCTTGAGTTGGACGATGCTGCGTTAGTCACCCGTCGGTTGCTTTGAGTAAAAAAGAAGTTGACTTTTTGCGATCATTTGGTTGTGACTGAACTGTATTCACCCTGGTGCCGGTGTCCCCTGTCACGAATGAATCTTGCTTCCTCTTTCCTTTCTTCACCTAATATACCAGAGTTGTGAGTACGAGCCCGTCTGTGTTCTGCGTTCCTTCCTCTTTTGTCCTTGTCTCTCTGTGCGTGATTTTTCATCATGTTCAATACTTGGGCCAGACTAGGACCAGTACGCCTCTGCAAAGTTATGAATATCCCACCCCAATATCATTTTATGACCCCTTTAATCACAGAGCGACAGAAATCACTTTACACGTATCCGACTCCTGCGCCCGCACAGTGCCTACACGTGGTGTGGGCAAACTCCGACTTGTTGGTCAACAGTCTGCTGGTCCACTGAAAATCACATGCGAACGCATTCACCGGCCGTCACGGGCCCGTATACGTCAGGGGACTTTGTTCCTCTTTTCTCGCCATTCAAATTTGTAGCACTCGGCGCATATCACTCGTATCGTATGCCACCATTGCGTACGGATGACATGCGAAAGCTTTCCACGCCCGTTCGCGACTGCTCTCTTTTGTTTGCCCTTGCTTGCTTATGGCCAATTAAGTTTGTTCAAAAATATACTCTTTTAGTGTCCGTAAGTGAGACTCAAGCGTAAAACAAGGTTGCTAACAGGGTATATTTTAGTATATAAGCAATGTTTTGTGGTTTGTCGCCCCAATCAGACGAGGTTATTCCGTTCAAAAAGATTGATCTAAACAGCGTGTGATTCACGCGCGCTACCAGAAGGCACACATGCTTGCATCACTATACGAGTTTTCTCTATAAAGATCTGCTCAAGGCGGTCTCAGGTTTCTTAGTTTCAATAGCATATTTTTTATTGTCAGAGGTATACTCATGAATGCACCCAAGGCAGCTGAAAAAAAAAACAAAAAAAACAGTGAAGTGGATTCAGTAATTGTCAAAATTTGTGCAGCCTCAATGTATCCAGTGTGGTTTAGGGACTTCCTGAGTATTTCGTCGAATGTACTTGTCCTTTCTTTGCCACAAACATAAAAAAATATACCAAAATTGTCTCGGGCTATTTTAAAGGGCAGATAAGAAGAGTAATGGTTTTAAACCTCCTGGTCATCTCGATTAATTGAAATTATTTCCGTCAAAAAGTGCAGCATCATGTGCTAATTGACACGGCATTGAAATATCTTGGAATAAATGGTTTCCGTAAAATTACTTCACCATAAGCTGGCTATCCAGTACCTACCTCCTCACGTTCAATGAGACTTTAAAAAAAAAACAGTAATTAGGCTTACTCTACTAATTCAAGAAACGATGTAGGTATCTAGTAAATGGTGCATCAAAAGTGCGGCCAGAGTAACATCAAAGTTTTAAATTCGCATTTTTTTTTTGTTGCACAAACCCTGCCGTTTAGGTGCAGATTAGGTAGCAAGCTTGAATTGTAACTTTTTTTATATATTTCTTGTGTTTTTATGGACGTTCTTTGAGATCCTTAGTGATCGGCCATGTTTTTAGTCAATGTTTTTTTTTATTGTCGCTGCTGTTCCCGTTTATCGTCTTTTGCCATCGTACACCGTAAAAATACTTTGTCCTACAAAGCGACGAAGGAGGACCTCTGATGCTAGTGGTGGGCGGCGTCTGGTTCCTCGAGGGAGTCTTCAGCAATCAGCTGAACTAGTTACAGGGAACCCGGGTCGCCAAAGCGCTACACGAAGGTGTCTCGCTACATCGACTTCAACGACGGGTACCGCTCTCCCTGAGACAATCGCGGAGCTAAAAAAATACTGTGACAATTAGACTGATGAATGCGCTGTGATTTGTAGTAATAAACTTTATTTTGTTCTTACGTGGACTCGATAGATGCGCGGTGGCTATTTCGTTGGAGTTGAGAAAATATTGTACTTGCTGCGCCTTCGAGGAAGTGAGGCTACTTTGCAGTGCAGCCTAATGGACAGCGGAATCAACTTTCCTCGTTTGAGCGATAAAACGTGAACGTTCATTCCACTAACGTCCTTTGTCGATGTAACTGTGGCTCTTACATGAAAACTTTCTTCTCTGAACGGGGAGACGAATTATTCAACAGCATTGGCATCTACATATATGATGGTTATTTTATTGTAGTATTTTGTTTCTATTAGATACTAACTACACCACAGCGAAAGTGTCTCGTCCATTTTCCTCGTTTATTCACGCAGTCACATCGTGGTCATCATGTCGCTAGGCACTGCGATAAAATCCATCTCTCATTCACTATACTCTCCCGCAAAAAAAAAGAAAAAGATATTTCCGATTTTGTAACCCTATTTTAAATTTTGATAGAGTCCAAATTGAAACCGAAACTGGCTGATTTCAAATCCGGTGTCTTCATTAACACGTGCACCAAATAAGAAAACGAGAGAGACACGAGCACGGCTGCGTCTTGTTTTCACGTGCGATAGCTCGAAAAAATCCCTCCGCGTCTGTCGATCGAACGATATTTTGGGTCAGAATTTGACTGCAAAGGCATCGGAAGTCGGCGACCCGTCTGGCGCCTCACTTCGTCCGAAGAACTGCCGAACTCCGACTGCGAGAATCTGGCGACGTGCACCAATGAGCGAAGACTGCGTCCCGGAAAGACCGGCGGACAGCAGGGCCACGACAACCCCTGGACAGCTGTCACTCATGTCGGCGTGGTTCAAACGGAACCCAACCGACCGCAGGTACTATCGGGGAGTTTTAGTAGTTCGTTCCGATACCTCTGATAAAAATACCCGATAACGATACGATGCATGCTCAAAGACGTCGGCGGAGTAACGGGTATCGTTATCGGGGTTATCGAAAGAATGTACTTAAACTCCCTATTGACTTCGGTGGGATATGTAACTTTATTTCCCCTGTGTTTTCTACGTTGTAGACAACACAGCGGACACATATTCTACGTTGTAAATATTGTCTACGTTTTATTAGACGGGTACGACATACCCACCTAGACTGCGTGTGCATGCATAAGGACCCTTCTAAGAGCAATGATTTGATGATGAAAATTTCTCCCCCCCCCCTCTCCCCCCCAAAAAAAGGAAACCCTGATTTTGACATTTTGTTTAATGTAATACACGCACTTGATCGGGTAGCACTTGTTGGGGTTGGTGGGGGTTGCTGGTGTCAGTCGCATCGTAGGCGGGAAGGATAGAGAAGGGAGAGGGAGGGGGTGCGAGCAATCGAGCAGTCCACTGACACTCCCCTCCCTTCCCCTTTTTTCCTTCTGGCGCGACCAACGACCATCACGAGCAAGCAACGTCCATGGAATGTCCCCACATAAAGCTATCGCTTGAAAGCAGGGGTCTCCGAACCCCGGCCCGCTGTAGTCTTCCCACCTGGCCACGGCTGGTCGCGGTCGTTCCCATGAAGTCCAACCCGCGGCCCGCATTCAGTAGACCCGGGCGAGCGGCGCATAAAGTGCACGTAAAGGAACGGCGCCACGACACCCTCTAAATGCGCAAACTAAGATGCCAGAAAAGAGAAATTGCATCGTGGGTCGCCTCGCCATCTTATTGATTGAATAGCGCCATCACTAGCACTACCTTTATTAGTCCCCTGCTTCATGCCCGCGTAACCATGTAAAAATTACATTGCATTATCATGTACCTTACAATTAGTTTCCTCTTGCACAACGATTGCATATTGTCCGCTTAGTTTTACCCTCCTCATTAGTCTTCTGCCCTGTTGGAATATGCCAAATTTCCCATGCGCTTTGATTTGTTCCTGGTGCGTTTTCTTGGACGCAAGTGTTGTGTAATGTCATAATTATATAAATATGACAGCAATTTGAACTATTCCCCAAAAGTCACGTCTGGGGAGCAGTTTCTCTCGTTTGTTGAAATCGTCGCGGCCACAGAGACCTCTGGCCACAGCAGAGCTGTCACCGTGAGAATAAGCTCGGCAAACGCCTACTTTTCTGATTCTATGAAAGCCAACATGAGCATCGAAGCGAAATGGGTGAAGGCGCTCCACGCGAGTTTCTGATTCCGTAGGGCTTCGTCACGTGCTTCGCTCCGGCTCCCTTTTTGGCCCACCAACCCTGCAGCGTCCAGCGTTTGCCAGGTTAAGCTGAAACGGAGCGTAGTAACGGAAGCATGCCGCCGCCGCCTTTGTCCACAGCGGCGCCGTCCCAGCCGTCCCGCCGTCTGGAACACGGACCCGCCACCAGCCCCGCGCGCCGACCCTTTAGTTTTCACTGTCCCGCTTTTTTCCCCAGCTGCTTACGAAAAGAAAGTAAGCAAAGTTGAGACGGTGTGCTGTCTGCAAATGCCGATGGCATTACAAGACCATCGTTAATATTCCGCTGTATTATTGTTGAAAAAAAAAATGCTGAGCAGATCTAATATATTGGTTACCGGTTAAGACATAACGGTTACGGTTAACATCGAATTACAATATCGATTTCGTTCCGGTTACGTTTACCGAAAAAAATTCAATCATAAACGGTTTTTGGTTTGGGTTATTGTTACGGTTTCAGTCCCCGTTTTAAACTGTCCACTTCGTAAGACTGCTATAACCGTTTTTATCTCTCCGATTAAGAACAAACATGCAGTTAATGTTCATGGCATTCACAGTTGAAACACATCAAAAATGTGTAACCGACCTGAGTTCGTTGCGAATGAGTAAGTGCTGAGTGATAGTCAACTTTCGCAACACTTTCGCAATCAGCAATCCAAACCGCCAAAAATTTAATCCCTAAAAAAAAACGATAAGTAAAAGTTTAGTTTTAGCACGTGCTTAATAACTCTCTCAACCATGACTGCTAGGGAAAATCCCTATACACTCCAGCCTACAAGCTATGAAGCTATGGGCAGTGGCATCAAACGTAAAGATGTAAAAGTGTAGCACCGCAAGATGCTTCGTGATCAAGAAAAGCATTTTCCTGAGTCGCTTGCTCGTGCCCCCGACTCCAATCCGCCAGGTAGATGTACATTGAGATAGACAAAGCTGACCTCCACTTGTCTAATTTGATTTCATTCGCTTCGCTCCATCACTCTGGTTACACGAGAGCTCATTGCAGTTCTAGACACTACGGTAAATATGGCTTGTACTTGTCGTCCTTACATCCTGCTTGCCGAGAAAAACTAATTTCGTCAGGAGAAATGTGTGCTGCATAAGCTATCTGCTTAGCGGCAATCCACCACAAAAAGGCAATACGTGTGTTATTTTCATAAAAGGATAGACGTCGCAAGGTTCAGTGGCTCGGCATCTGTGCGAAACACAACATCCGTAATGGCGGCTCTATTAGTGGGAGCGCATTGAAATTAGCCATTATTGTACATTTCATGTTCAGTAAAGTAATCGAAATTATGCGAGATCATGGCTGCGTGATGTACGTCAGACACCCCAGGTTAGCAGTTGTGCAGCACCGGCTTAATTCGCGCTCTGCAGCGGAGATATAAGTCGCTTCATCTAATGACAGACAAACTTCAGGGTCTATATACTCGGCGTCTGAAATGCTGAGGCTCGATCTAAAATGGGCCGTGAAAATCGACACCTCCACGTAGCAATCTAAACTTTTCTTCAAAGGTGTATTTTCACAGGTGGGTTTTACCTTGTAAAATTACAAGGTGTGGCCCTTTTTCTGTAAAAAATAGGCCAAAATTTCAAGAAGCGATTCAAAACAGGGCTACTCGGATCATTCTATTCTCATACGACCTTTCCGTCAATGTTTCCGCCTTAAAAAATCAACTAACCCTTTTCCCCCTGCAGCTTCGTAGAAAAGTCTCGCAGCTCTGCCTTCTTCATAAAGTCTATTGGCATTATCCTTATTAATACTATCCGACCGAACATCGCCTCGCCTTAACAACGCCTGTACTATTAAACGCATTTCTGGCTCAACACACGTCTTCAACCGATCATTCCTTCTACTATCTAGACCAGGGGTTTGCCAGGCTGACCCGGCCTAAGAGCCGCAAACAAAACCACAAAACTTCCAAAAGCCGGGGGGGGGGGGGGGGGGGGAGGGGGGCCAAACTTTTGTCCAGAGCAATAAACGGAGCTCAAACTGCATTCAATATATCAGAGTCAAAAGCAGACTGAACGTAAGGTAGCAGTAACTCAAGACTACCAAACCGCAATCTAGCTTTCGATTTGAAACGCGTTTGGGGAAGTGCTCGTGTGACCGGGAGGGAGGTGGGGAAGGGTGGGTGGGGGGGGGGGGAGGGGGGGGGGAGGGGAGGGAGCCACGAGCTGTACTTTAACACGCAAAAAGCCACATGCGGCTCGCGAGCCGCAGTTTGGCCACCCCTGATCTAGACTATCTAGACATATTGTCAGGCTACGGTTTACAGAACTTTATCCGTGATTTCACCAGAGAAGAGTATCTAGGTGACACAGTAACTAGAACCTGCATAGATCACGCGGTCATCCGAATCAGTGATATAATAACAGTATCCGGTGTTATTAAAAATAAAGTCGCGGATCATTACTTTATAACCACAAAAGTTTTAAGTGCCAATTCTACTACGGAAAATAGTGATGGAGACGGTTTTAGATGTGTCCTAGATTCCAAAATATTAGAGCGACTTATTCGTGAATATAACTGGGACTCTTTACTGGGACAAGACCATGTTGAAATTTACGAACTGATGGTGGATAGATTCAGCCGCATAAACAGTGATTTTAAGAGAAATGTAAGGTTAAAACAACGAAGACAAGAACATAACTGGATAAATAAAGACATCTTAGAACTGTGCTACGCAAAAGATAAATTATGGAACCGATGGAAACAACACCTGAACGACATTCAATTACGAACAGAATTCAGGGAAATGAGAAATAAAGTGACTGCAAAAGTACGGTTAGCGAAGAACTACCACATTATCGAGTTCCATCGGTCAAAGGGGAACGTGAAAAAAACGTGGGAAGCAGTCAATAAGATAACCCGAAAAACAACAAAAAAAGCGTGGATGACGTTATACGCAAGCAATTTGGTGGAACTGATTTTGGCTCCCTGAGTAATCACTTGAATCGCAGCTTCGTGAAAGAAATACAAGATTTGCGGAGTGAAGCGCAAGAAACCGTGGAAGCCCCCGACAGCTTCACTAGTTCCCTGAACTCAGCCTGTTTGCCGTCCATGACGGAGCAAGACCTGAGTGACATATTACAAAGGATGCCACTGACGAAGCCAGAGGGATATGATCGGATTAGAGTAAGAGATATATACCATAATTTTGATAAAACAAAAAAATATCTTGCTTGCCATATTAAATGAAATTATTGAAGCTGGCAGAATACCAGATATGTTGAAGGTGGCATTAGTCCATCGAATATACAAGAAAAGGTAATCAAAAGTTGATATCAAACTATACAGACCAATAGCAATTCTATCATTTATATCCCATATTATGGAAAAGTTTGTGTTCAAAATTATGCGATCATTTTGCGAAACTGTTTCTTTATGAAATAAATGCCGGTATGGCTTTAGACAGCACAAAAGTACGATTCTCTTGTTGGAGGATTTTACTGACTACATTCATGAGAATATAGAGAATAATCACGTAGTCCTCGCTCTTTTTCTCAACCTGAGAAAAGCGTTCGACACTTGGTCACGGGTTGTTATTAAATAAACTAACAAATACGGGCGTTAGAGACCTTTTCTTCAGTTTTTTTTTTTTTTTGAAAATTACTTTCATAACCGTACACAACGTGTACGGATAGGAGGTAGCACAAGTGAACCCTTGTACACGACTTCCAGCGTACCGCAGGGGTCTATCTTAGGTCCTCTGTTATTTAACATTTATATAAATGACTTAGATAAATTGTCTCTAAATTCTCAGTTATACCAATATGCGGACGACACTGCAATTGTATTGTCCCATAAAAATTACGAAGATGCAGTCTCCATTTTTCAAAGTGATATAAACAGATTAGTAAACTAGTTCTCCTAAAATTATATACTTGTGAACAAAACCAAGACCAACTTAATGTGCTTCCGGACACATAAAAAAAGAGTGAACCTTGTACGTCCTGTCTATCTGCATTCCACCGACTGCAACTCTTGCGACTGCTATCCGCTCGTATATGCGACCGAAACAACATATTTAGGAATAACTTTTGATGAATGCCTAACATGGAGTGCACACATCGAAAATCTAATAAAGCGCCTACGAATGGCCTTAGCGTACAAACTAAGAAATCTATAACATTTCACTTAGGAAAAGAGTGTACGAAGCACTGGGAGTCTCCCTCTTGCGTTACAGAATCACTGTATATGGAACCTGTTCTGCCCACCGGAAGAAAAAAAAATTAAATAGACTAATATATATAATTGCAGATAGTATTGCCTATGGCTCGAAATTTAAAACTCTTGATAGTGGTGAAAAATTGTCCTCTCTGCAAATATTGCAGGTAGAGGAATTAAGGGAATATGTAGTTTTAATGAATTAGTATTATACAAACGATTTCAAGTATAGAGTCAACAGACAAAAACATCTGAGACATTCTGAAACCTTTTCCATTCCTATGGTATACACAAATTACGGGAGGCGTTTAAGAAAATATTATATTCCATTCTACTTTAATGAACTTCCGGAAGAATTGCACGACCTGCCGTCTCTGAAAGACGCGAAACAGAAATTAAAGGAGTGGTGCTCTCGTCATGTTTAGCTGTATACATACTGTTCTCTCTTTTGCTGTCCAATCTGCCTGTGTTAACCATGTATAGCCTGTTCTTGGCAAAAATGTTGTGTCACCATTGTTTTAATAATTTTGAGCACTCTGTTGGGTTGCCACGATCCCTCACACAAGCGCTTGCGCGCTTATGCGGGCCTTCGATCAAAATTATGTACAAGAATTTCTCAATGAACAATTTATTATTATTATTATTTTCATTATTATTAGTAGTAGTAGTAGTTGTAGTAGTCGTAGTAGTAGTAGTAGTATTAGTAGTAGTAGTAGTAAGGCATCAATGAGTGGAACAGTCTCCCATCCTCCATCGTCACCATCGTCGCACTGGAGAAATTCGAGTAATCTCTTGAATTACATTTTTCGTGTTATCAATATGTGTTACTCTTCACTATAGTAAGTTACAGCTCAAAAAGGTAGGGCGAGGGAAAGGAAGGCTGGGGAGGAAGAAGCAGACGGAACGCTGGAGAGGAGAGGGGAAACTTCCTCCTCTTTCCAGCGTTCAGTTTGCTTCCACCAGCCCGGCCTTCTCTTCCCTCGCCCTGCCTTCTTGAGTTGCAACAGACTATATATAGTTACTGATCTATCCTGAATTTTTTTTTTGTGTGTTTCATTGTATAATATGAATGATCCCCCTCCCCCCACTTTCCCCTTATGAAATGCCCTAAACGGGCCTTTAAGGTTTGATAAATAAATGAAATGAAATAAAATTTCGTCTGCGAGTCGTCTGCTTTCTTTCGCTGGTCGGCTATTACGACCATAATGATAATGATAATGATAACGATAATATTTATTTGCAACTCAGAGATATGCTGGTGGTTGCAGGAAGACCGAAGGTCCATATCAGAGGCCTAGGGCACAAAAAAAAAAGGTATTAAAAGTAGTAAGGCTGATTCCGACGCTGCTCCCGACGCCATCTATTAATACATGCGCCAAACGCACCCCGGCGTTCGACTCGGTCGTCTGCATCGCCTTCCGCCATTGATCCTGGCAAGCTTTTTGGTCCTATTTTATACAGAAAGAGAGCTACGCCTCGTAATTTTACGAGTTAAACCTTTCTAAACTTTGACCTTTCTAAACCTCAAATCTAAACCTTTGACGAAAGGTTTAGATTGCTACGTGCAGGCGACCATGTTTACGGCATTTTGCGCTACGTTGTAAAAGGCTAGCGCAGCTTCCATAATGACGCAGCCCTGCACTGCTCCGACAGCACGTGGCTTCGTCTTGCATCTCACTGGCACTCGTTCTCGTGCAAAAGCTACACTAGCCTTGACAACAATAGCACGAAATAGTTGACGCCGATCATAGACGCTTTACACGCGTCAGATTCCAGCCGCCATTGCCGACCTTCTCTTGTCTTACCAAGATGCCGAGCCACTGAAACGGGCGTTGACGAGCCTCCAGAAAGGCCTATGCTGAGGAGTTGGACGCAATAAAATCGAAATTGGCATTGACCTGGCCTGCAACGTTAATGATGAAGTGAAGCAAACGGAACGGACGATTTGTTTGAAACTGCTGTTTCTAATTTCTATTGTTCATAACTACTATGTGCTTTGCCTTTAAGTTATTCGTTGTATAATTTTTCTTGTTGAATACAACCCACTCCCCTCTGTAATGCCATTGAACCTGAGGGTATTGAAAGAAATAAATAAATAAAAACAAAAACTGAAGGTCGGTTATGGCGGTGCCCAGACAAAGCTACTGTAAAGCGTCTATAAGCATCTATGCATGGAACAAATTTGGCTGTTTTTCAAGCACGTGACCTCCTTGAGGAAATAGAGGTTTCATGTGAACAAAGTAGCGATGAAAAACTATCGAAAATAGACTATCAATACTATCGATAGTTTTTCCCAAACTATCGATAGTGCAATATCGATAGTTGACTATCGATAGTCGGCTATGAATAGTTAACTATGAGTAGTACCGTCGATAGTCTTATCGATAGTTGGCTTGTGGTCGTCTATCGATACTATCGAAAGTCAGCTTTCAGAAAACAATCGAGTTTTACGAAAATGAAATCACTACCAAAAGGGGAATGACAACGATATGTACGGGCAGACAATGCGTGGTTTTTGGGGAAAAACAATTGAAAGGAAACAAGTAATGAAGTTGGTTTCTCATTCCATAAATTCAGACGTGACAGGAATTGCGTTTTGCTAGTTTTTCTGCGCACATTTGCATCGGGTTCATGAATATTTTTTCACGGGGCTCGTGGGGTTTAAGTATCATGGGGTTCAGATATCAGGCTTCACATTTTAATATTCACGGATTTGTAAAATTATTAAGAATCAATATTTTTTTTTTAGCTAGGGAAAACGTTTCCTAAAGACATTTAGCATCAGGAGTTTCTCAAGTTTGTTTCACACTTGTGTTTCCTAATTATTATTCAATTGTCACATATTACTTTTTATAGCCTTGACCACGGACAGGTGAAAATAATAACTCTGCTGGAAATCATAATCTTTTTTTTTTTTTTTTAGGCTGATGACTATTTTTAGTGAATTCCCGAAAATCGGGAATTAGCTGTTGACAAAAGCAGTTAGGCTTGTTTACCGTGAATATGTTGGCATTTTTGTTCGGTTCTGTTTTGGCAGATTTTATTAACGGTAGCTGGAAAAATATTTACCTGCTGATATAAAATACAACTTCAATATACAGAAGCCGTCTCATAATCTCTAAATGAATATTTTTGAATCAATTAATGTAACAAATGTTTTGTTGTCAACACTTCAAATTGAACGTTACCAGATAAAAAATCTTATACATAGCCAACACACTTAGTTACTAATGATTTCAGTTCTTTTTCCTTTTTCTTTCTTTTTTTTTTATTCTCCAAAGTTCGGGAACATGACATTAACTGGATCAAAAATAAAAGATAAAAACGAAAATTTCGTGTGATCCAAATGATGGTATTGTTGGCAATGAGGCATTATTTCAGTGGAAAAAGCTTGTGAATCCGAAAGGCAATATAGTTTCCTTTCCTCTTCGCAACATGTTTGGTTCGAAGAAACGCCACATTTATCTTTTCATTCGGGTCAAGTCATGTCCCCAGACTTGCTCGCCAGAACACCATCGCTAGCATCATATTCAAGCAGGGTTCCGGATTTACGCAGCACGTAGTTTACTTATCAAGGGCGACAAGGATTTCCAATTTTCTGATTGAGCTCTGCCTATAAAAAACAAAGGGCATACTCCAACAAGAAATTGAAAACAAAAAAAAAACAAAAAAACTTTGGCCGTTTATAAGTTTGATATCTTTTCCATAGTTTTTTCCAATAGTACTGTATAATCGATATTTGTTTAATAGTTTCTTCTCAAAAGTATTTAAGGGGTGTTTCTACCGTTTTTATTGTTTTCCAATATCTTTTTTTTTATATTTTTCCTTGATAATTATACTGAAGTTCCTAGTTGCAGATGCCTTTTTTTTTTCCCCGAGATACATGACATTCTCTGCATGAACAGATCACGTTCTTCGTCACCTAATAAAACATTATCGATAGCCTCACGCTGGCTCTCGATTGTTTCACGATATTCGACTATCAACAATTTCCCGATAATCGACTATTAACAGTATGCTATGTTTCACGATAGTCGACTGTCGATAGTACACTGGGATAAAGGAAAGCGACATGAACGCCAAAACGGAGGAGGAGAGGACAAAACATCGACGAAGACGACGACGCTGAGGCGACCAGCGTCGTCCAGGAACGTCAATAAATGTTCGAGCTACCATGTGTAATAGAAAACTGAGTTTATTTAGGAAAAGTTATTAAAACGTAGTACACAGGTACAAACTTTGTAAACTTGGGTGCGAGCCGGATGCCCATCCGACCGCCTCGATGGTCTCGATAAACACAACATGGCGGATACTCAAAAAGGGGTGATGTCCATCACGCTAATGCTGACGCTAACACTCGGCCATCCTGCTCCTTTAACTGTCCTCAGTTAACGTAGTCCTTTGTCCACACAGGTTTACGCTTTGCGCGTTTTGACTGACGCAAGGTACACCGGGGACTACTTGGTTGATCCATGTCACTTGCTTCTTCACAGCTGGAGTATGAAGGGTTAACCGTTTGTCCATCACTGTACATGCTGGTGTGTCCGTCTGGGCACTCGATTGAAGCTTTCTCTTCTGAGGCCAGTTTAAACAGCTTCAGTTGACTTGCATGGGCTATTGTCGTGTACTGGTTGTTTCTTGGATGTTCGGAAGGCATGTTGCTTATGCGGAAGGTATCCGATGGAAGTACTTCCACAACCGTGTATTTCCCTCGGTACTTAGGCTGCAGCTTGGTAGACTCTCCAGTAGAAACAGGTGCTCGTTTCACCACCACCACGTCACCTACTGCGTAGTGGAGCGCGTCACAGTGTCTCTGGTCATACCGTCGTTTAGCGCTAGTCTGCGAATCCAGAATCGCCTGCCTAGCTTCCTCCCGCAAATCGTGGACACTTCGTTGGTGTTCTGTGTCAGGTGGGACCAGTTCTTGGAGGTTGCTTCCTAACGCTGGCACAAATCCATACAAAAGTTCAAATGGGGAACGGCCTGTAGTTTTGCTGACAGTGCTGTTGATGTCTGCTTGTACCTTCTGCAGGTGATGGTCCCAGTCACGTTGGGTTTGGTACTGCGTTGATGCTGCAACTGCTGGGATCAGTATTCGGATGATCCGTTCGACTTGGCCGTTTGCCTGAGGTCGCTGTGTCGAAGTCAATGTATGCTTGATCCCTCTTGTCAGACAGTAGTCCTCAAAGTCTCTTGAGGTAAAGCAACTTCCTCGGTCAGTTATGATCCGGCGAGGGGCACCGTAGTCGCAGATGAACTCGTCCAGGAACCTGAGCACATACTTTGTTTCTGTGCTTGGGTATGCACGTAGCCGAACAAACTTCGTGAGGTTGTCGACAAGCACCAGCAGGACGTTTTGCGCTGTGTACTCTTCACAAAAGGACCCAAGTGATCCATGTGGACGATTTCGAACGGTCGCAGACCTGGTCCGATAGGGTTTAGCTTTCCCTGCACCTTGCCACCTGGTTGCTTGAGGAACAAGCATTCGATGCACTGTCGCACATGTTGCTTCACATATGCCACCATTCCGGGGAACCAGAACTTCTCCTCGGATTTTAGCCACAGTCTTGTCAACAGCGAAGTGACCACCAAAGTCGTGGAACTTCACCGTGATGAACTTCCGCATACTTCGTGGGACCACGAACAGCTTCCGTGAGCTTGTTCTGCTTTGGAGCTGGTAGTACAAGATTCCCTGGCGCACTTCAAAATTGTGCACTTGAGATCTTTCCGACGAGGTACGCTCACTTGTAGGTTTGTGCAGTATCTCAAGTAGAGCTCTCAACTCTGAGTCTTGTGCCTGAATCATAGCCACTTTGTCTTCAACCGGTACTGTGTAGTAGACAAGTGCGATGCACATTTCTGGGTTTTTGTCCTCATCACCATCTGCTGTTAGCTCGCGCTCATCACTTGGGGCACGGCTAAGCGCATCCACATGCTCCATTTGAGTTCCTGGTCTGTGCCGTATGACATAGTCATAGTCACACAGTTCTTCGAACCAGCGGGCAATCTGAGGTTTCACGGATTTCCATGTGTTTAGGTACAGCGTAGCACTGCAGTCTGTGACGATAGTGAACTTCACTCCCAGCAGGAGACAGCGCAGTCGTCCCACTGACCACACAACTGCCAAAAGTTCCAGTCGGCTGGAGTGATACTTCTGTTCCGTCTCACTTGTATGGCGGCTAACGCAGTACACCAGGTTCCAAGAGCCTGTATCCCCCCTTTGCAGGAGCATGCCTGCAAGTCCCTTGCTGCTCGCATCAGTGTGAAGCTCGGTCTCCTTACGGTGGTCAAATAGTGCCAGCACAGGAGCTGACACCAGCTTCTCCTTGAGCTTGGTGAAGGCTTCATCTGCCTCTTGGCACCACTCGAAAACTGCTCCGGCTTTTAGCAGCCTATGCAGGGGTGCGGCGATGCTTGCATGTTGCGGTACAAACTTTCGAAAGAAGCTCACGAGCCCCAAGAAACGTCGAAGTTCGGTTGCACTGGTCGGCCTGGGCATTTCGATAATCGCCGAGAGTTTTCTGCTTCCTGGTCGGATCCCCTGAGGTGTCAACACCACTCCCAGGTACTCAACTTCTGTCTTCCCAAACTCACACTTCGACAGTCTCAGGGTTAGACCGGCCTTGGAAATCGTGTCCAATACCTGCTGTAGCTTCACCAGCATCTCTGGCCAGTCCTTGGCGGGTACCAAGATGTCATCTAGGTAGCAGGTTGCTACATTCCAGCCCAGTGGTCCTAGCACCCTTGAGATCATTCGCTGATAGACAGGAGGTCCGTTAGCTAGCCCAATGAATAGACGCAGGGGCTCGAAATGTCCATCTGGAGTTGTGAAAGCAGCCTTGTTGATGGACGATTCATCCATGGGGATTTGTAAGTAACCATGGGCCATGTCTAGAACACTAAAGAGAGTGTTTCCAGCGAGTCGGTCCAATACTTCATCAACTCGTGGCAGTGGAAAGCTGTCCTTCACGGTTTGGGCATTCAGACGGCAGTAGTCAACTACCATGCGATATTCACCAGTCTTTTTCTTCACCAAGAGAACAGGGCTACTGTACTCCGAGTTGCTGTCGCGGATTAGTCCATTAGCCTTGAGGTCGTCTGTAATATTGCGCAGAACCTCGCGTTCACTCCACGATGCACGGTACGGCGGCCTTTTAACAGGCGCACTTCCAGGTTTTTCTTCGATTTTCATCGTAATCACATCTGTACGTTCCAGTTCAGTCATGTTCTGCGCAAAACATGTTCGGTGCTCGTTAATGACTTGGCACAGCTCACGTCTCTCGTCTTTGGTTATGGTGGGACCAACATTGACCTCTTCTGCTGTTATCGGTGCGAGTCTCTTCTCCTGTTTTCCAGGCTCGCTTTTGATGACCTGCTGCAGCACGCTGTATACATCAGGTACGTCAGCATTCATCGGTGAAGACTGGCATCGAGACACGACTTGTCCTCTCTTCAGAGTGACGTCGCAGTCCACAGCACCAACGACGGGGATGTCTGTCTTGCCTCCTCTCATTTGGCAAAGAATGTCGATTTTCCCACCCGTCGAGAAGACGTGGGGTCCCTCAGTCGTCTCATTCCCAGTCGTAACTGTGACCCACTGTATGCAGTTCTTTGGGACTGTCACACTCTCTGATGCACGAAGCACTACTCTGCTGTCGTCCATCTCCACGTGAAAATCTTGTAGAAATGAATAACGACGCTCATCCACCAGTGCAGTTTGTCCATGCTTCCTGATCAATACAAGATGAGGATGGTCAATGATGTCAGGGCCTATAATCACGTCGGGTCCAGCAAAAACGTTGTCTCCGACAACGCGCATAGTGGTCTCATCCACCTCGTGCTCATCGCAGCGAATCTTGACACGCACCTCGCCCAGTGACATGCACTCACCGCCCACTCCTCTTAGTACTTCGGTGTTGCCTTGAATCTCTTTACCGAGACGCTTGGCACACTGCACCTTCATGAGACTAACTTTTGCTCCGGTGTCCAAAAGAGCAATCACTGGTTCTCCCTCGATTTCAACCTGCTTGAAGCTTTCCGGCGAACAGGTCTTGTTTTCACAACGCACTGTGATCACTTGTGGTGCATCCGACTCACGTTTGAACAGTTTCTCGTACCATGGCCCTCTCCTCCGCACCTCGTGCACACTCGTGGTCGAGGGGGTTTGTCACAATTCTTCGCGTAGTGTCCCAGCTTTTGGCAATTATAGCACTTGACTCCGCGTGTTGTCGTTTTGTTCTGTTGCGGCACGGACGGTAGCTCTGCTGATGGCTTGGGTCTCGTGGTTCCAGTTGACGCGAACTTCGCATCTCGGTTCTTCTGAAAGTGCTCGTAGCTTTTTATGTCACGCAGGAGGTCGTTCACAGAGTGGTGTGTTCGATTCCGCATAGCGTAACTCAGCTCTCTCGAGAGTAGTCCTGTGATGATCTCTTCCTTCGTTTCATCCACGTTAAGCCCGAGACGAACGCAGAGTTTTTGTTTCTCGCGGACGTATGTTTCATGACACTCGCCTTTCCTCTGGACTCGCTGCTCCATGATCCGCCACTGTTCCGTCTTGGTAGGTGGGCGCACGAACACGTCCCGAAACGCGGCCTCCCAGGCAGACCAAGCTTTGCACGCCATACCCGTTGACTGCTGCCAATCGCGCGCGGGTCCCGACAACTTGAGCTTCGCCACAGTGATTTTCTCGTCGTCGTTCCATCTTGCCAACTCGGCGACCTGGATGAATTCCGCGATCCACTCGTTGGCCACGATATCACCCTCAAGTCCCGTGAACTTGGAAACCGCTGCCGACGCATCCGGAGCCACCCGCATGGCGACGTCCGAAGGCGCTGGTCGACTCATCTGCGACAGCGTCAGGCGTTCGAGGATTTCTTGATTCTGGCGCAACACTTGAGTCATCATCTCCATCACGGCCGGAGCATTGTCCTGAACTGACGGGTCGGGCTTGACGTCCTTCCTCGACATCGTAGGTCACTCGTGGTCTCATTGCGTCACACGTGGTTTGCGGTTAGGCTTCGCAGCGTTGTTGTTGTTGTTGACGAACCACCGGAACTCGTCGCCGATCGATCATCGATGTAAGCGGTAGTTGAATCCCACTTCTGATTGTAATAGAAAACTGAGTTTATTTAGGAAAAGTTAGTAAAACGTAGTACATAGGTACAAACTTTGTAAACTTGGGTGCGAGCCGGATGCCCATCCGACCGCCTCGATGGTCTCGATAAACACAACATGGCGGATACTCAAAAAGGGGTGATGTCCATCACGCTAATGCTGACGCTAACACATGGAAAGATTTTTTTTATTGGTGGGGATAAAGAGAAACCAGAGAAATTAGCCGGGAGGTATCTCCTGACTGGCTACTCTGGTAAGGGTGGGGAAGAGAGGTAAAAAGATGTGAAGAAAGTTAAAGGCACACACACAAAAAAAAGCAAAAAAAAAAAAACTTAAACTTATTGTACATTAAAGTTTCTTGATGAGACCAGTCGCGGTCAGGAATCGCAAAAGGGACTTTGTCGCAAGTGTGGCGGTGGCTTCGTTTCTCCATGGTCCCAGTATCATTGTCGAGGGTGAGGTCTTCTTGAGGGGACAACTTAATATATTTTCTTAGTTGTGTCCGTTCAGTTTCGTAGTAGATGGAAAGATGTTTTGTCCTGTTTTCGTTCTTTTTGTCGTTCATGTTGCTTTCCTTTATCCCCGTAATTTTGCAACCACGCTTTAATTCGTCAAGTCGATAGTTCATACTGTTGACCGTTTTACCATAGTCGACTATCGATAGCACGATCGATGTTTTTTTGTTTTTTTTTGTATTATCGATAGTTAAATTGCGCTTCACTGTCGATTGCATCAATAGTAGTATCGTTAGTTTTGCACTACTAAAACAAAGGTTAAGCAACACCTTATACTTAGAATTCCCTGTTTTCGGAGTTTATTTCTTGCGAAATTGTAAGGGTGTATTTCGGAACTTATTTTTCGCTTAAAATTCAGGGTTTATCGGAGTTCATCTTTCTTAGATTCTCAACTTTTTAAATTGTGAGTTTATTTTGCTGTGCTTCCAATTTATAAAAATTTCGAAACAAAATGAATGAAGTCCGGGTGCCATCACCCGTTTTGCTTGGGAGCCTTGACGAGCTTAAAGGCCCTTTGTCAGTAGTTCGAGATTTTAAAGCTTCTCAGAACCACTGACCTTGTGCTCTTATAAAGTTTATTTGTAAATCAACGTCTTTTTAATTTTGTACTTTGCAGTTGTGACTTTGAAATTCAGAATTTTCTTGGGATACATCTGAATTGACTGAAACATCACACGGAACTCGTTTATTTTCTACTCGAAGGAAGAAAAGCTACAGGAGCTGAAGGTCGACCGAGGGGATCATGGCGATGAGGACTGCCCGGGCGGAAATTCGACGACGACTTCCGGGCTCTCGACGGAGTCTCTTGCCTCGTCGTCCAACGTTCGACCACAACAGCGAGAGCACGCGGTGCACATTGCCATCACAGGTGCACCACGTGATGGCTCAAGCACAAACAATGCACTAGGTCATTCCGATTTCATTACAACAGCAACAACCCGTTTTAAAGACGTATTGAAGACAATCTCAAAGGGTCAGAAGGCTAGGGTATTTCTAAAAGATTTCGACGAGATTTTTTTTTTTTTTTTTTATGTGCTTGCTATGAGCTTTTTTGTTTTTGTAAGTACAAAACAACTGTTTCGCTTCGTTCGTTTTTTTTTTCTTTTCCATAGTCAAGTAATTCCGCTACTGTCATCAAAATGAGATACCACAGCCATGTGATTGTTTCAGAACGTTCTCGGTCAGTAAGGGCGAACCAGCGGGTGATTCCTCAATGACAATATGTGGCGCCATCAAAATGCCTCTCATATATCCGCAGGATCGTATCTGTGCGTTCGACCTAACTGCGTCCAGCAATCCTTTTGTTTTTTTGTTTTTTGTTTTTTTTTTGTCTTAACGTACCGAGTGCTTCGGAGAAGAGGTTATTATGCGTCATCCGTTGTTATAGGGCATCACTGCCGGCACAACATTTCATATTGAGCCTGCATCGTTGGTTTCTTGCGCTCTAGAGCCTGCCTTGAATCATTATTAACAGCTCTGAATGGATAAGATAAAAAAAATAAGGGGAGGATAGGGTGAAATTAGAAAATACCTGCCAACGAAGCCCGTGAATGCATAGAGATGAACGGCGTCTGCTATCGGAAACAGGCACTGTTTTCTCATTGCAAATTTGCAAAAATCGCTTATAACTTTTGAATGGAATAATTTTGAGTTCTACAACATTGGTTTCTTGCTTGGATAGCTTGCGATGCATTTAGATTAATACCCAAATCACACGGCAGCGTAAAGGTACCTTTATCCCAGGTACCTGTCGTAAAGGGAGCTGGTGATCGTGATCACACGGCGCATAGAGGTCCCTTTCACTAAAACAGGACCTGTGTTAAACGGAGCTCGCCGAGCTCCCTTAACAGCTGCAGGGCCTCGGATTCACGAACTCAAAATAATATCAAATGTATATAAAGATATCTTGTTTAAGGCATTATAACAAATTGAATATATTTAAGTATCAAATTATGAAATCATTGTGAACACAAATGTGATGGAATAATACAATAATGATGAACACATACTCTAGCTAGCAGGTAGCAGCGGCGGCACACGGAAAACAATTTCTGCTACGAACCCGAACGCGATGGACCACTGCGAGCTCTTTTTCGAGGTTGTAGACGAGTCGCCCGACTCTCCCGCCCAGGACCCTTTATCTTCGTCGTCGTCCATCCCTTTCGATCGCGTGACTGGCATAACCGCGAGACTCTGTCATGGTTCGTTTCTGCCGGGCACTATTTAGCTACTTCAGTGAGAACTTTGCAAGAAAATGGAGCTGGTAAACATAAAAAGGTCGCCCACCTCTCAATGCAAGCTCGTAAACGCAGATGATTTTTGGCCAGTGTGGCCAGACGGGTAAGATGTTTTAAAGCAAGACTCATTTAGGTGCGCCCTTAGACTTAGAGAAGAAAGTAAAGTGCCGCAAAAGCAGACAGAAATAATATTTCACATCCAATAATAATAAAAAAAACTTCGCGTCAAACCGATTTAGAGGAACACTTATTTATCACGTGCTCCTCTCGCGGTTAAGCTGGAATGCAATCGACATCAACGCAAAAGTGCTCCGTTTATTTATCGTGTGATCAAGAACGTCACTTACTACAGGTACCTTTAGCTAAGGGACCTAAGCTAAAGGTACTTCTACGCTGCCATGTGAATGGGGTATTACACTTGAAATTGGCGATCCTTAGTTAATTTTATCAATGAGGAAAAACGAGGTTCTCATTTCTCCCAAACAGTCGTTATGCGAAGACGTCGTCACGTGGCACAATCAGGGTATGATCCCGCTCTAAAAAAAAGGAATGGACTTCTGATATTCGTACATGTTGGTTTACATTTCGATTTCACAATTCTAGTTCATCTTAAAACAAAAATGAAACGTCTTTATTTATTTTTTCATGTTCATAATACATAACATCGACATTCGGTTTTTTCTCTGCGCGCACTCTTACGGAAACACTAGAGACAAGCAAGCACCGTTAACGTAGTCAACTCCTGGCCAAAACGAGCAGTTTCGTGTTCTGACACAACTGCTGATCACCGGTCACACGCGTGATTTAGTCACCCCCAGGATATTATCAATAGATCAGTTATCACTATACTTCGTTTCAGCTTCGGTCCGAGCGCGGCCGATGTTATGAGCCGAAGGGCCAATCAAACAGTGAAAGAGGCACAACGTCATGGCGTGCTCTTTGCGGTTGATAGAACCAGCCGGTATTCGCCGTCTCTATGTGCGCGCTCCTCCGCCGGCTACGCCATGACGCTGCGCTTTTTGCGCTATTTGATTGGCCCTTCGGCTCATAACATCGGCCGCGCTCGGACAGAAGCTGAAACGAAGTATAAAGTCTCTGTAATACTTCGACGTTGATCGCAGTGAACGAAGCGTGGCGCAGAACGAGGGCCTTTCATTGGCCGACGAGCAGGGACTCAATATCTGCGACCAATCAGTATCGGTGTGCGCTGCGTTTGCTACGCTCGACGTCGGAGTGTAACAGAGCCTTCAGCGTTCCACGCATGCGTGACGCCGCCATAAATAGTTGATAGGATGCAGGCGCCAATTCACGAAACAGCTCGTGCTGCCCCGTGCTCTGCTCGCACAGGCCCTCAGCGGTGTTATCGCGCGTGCAGAAAGCACACATTTCCCGCGATACATGGCGGCAGCGGTGGCGTAGCTAAACTGACAGTGCGATCAATCCATTCGTCACTAGGAAGCTTTCTAGACAAGCAAACAAAAATTCATCCTTTTAATTTTTACAACGGAAATCAAGCACGAAAACTCGAACCCAAAACTAGTTGCGCTCCCTTTGACATGGGTAAAGACGAAAACTATAAGCGTCACTTCGCCTACCTTACGAAGGCGCCTAGGCTACACGAAATTGGGAAGCGGAAACATGCCTACAGAAGCCATACCCGCTTGCCAGGGAAATACTTGCAGTACATTTTCTGAAAAGCAGGCTGTTACACTTCGATCATTACCCTACCATTACCATTTTTATGTTCTAAACAATTACAATTCGTCCTCCTATAGCATCGACGACACCGGCCCCACTCAGGCTACCACCGTGTGTGGACCTCTCTGGGGATCACGGCATTCGTCACCGTGGTTGTGGGAGCAGCGGTCGCCTTCGCAGTCAGCACCGCCAAGCCCAGACGGTCCAGGATGAGCCTTTTTCCCGAAGCGTTCAACAGGAGCGCCTCCGGCTCCTTGGGCCGTCGGGGCCGTCAAGTCACGACCGATCGTGACGGGGGAGACTATAGTGTCGCCGTGGGCGACGGACAGAACAAATCTACCATACTCGTGGAGATGGCGCTCGTCGTCTGATTATAAAACGAAATAACAGTACGTTTCCTTCAAACATAGTCGTGCTACCGGTTATATTCTAGTGCCACTAGACTCTAGAGCGACAAAGAGGAACAACCGACATCGACAAGCCCTAAAGAGAAGCTAAAACGGTTTTCTATTTGAGTTAGAACACTTAAATCGTCTTCATTTGGCTTCCAGGATTATGAATATTAAGATTATATATTTTTTATTTGTTGCACGGAGTCTGCAGAAAATCATTTTCTAAGTACAGGCGTAGCCCCTCCTTCCCAAATCGTTACTTCACAAAAGGAGTTTTCGGAATCTCCGCTCTCGTGTATCTCCAGAGCCGATCCAAAATATGCACGCACTTATTGCAATTTTCAAAGAGAACAGAAAAAGACGTCACGACTGGTGTTAGTGCGGGGGAATATACGTCTCAAGCTTGTAATTGCACGGGCTACCCACACGAGCGACACACGCTTGGCAGCCGAAAGATCCTTTTATGACGTAACAACTGGCCGGATTTTTTTCGTGTTCAGTTTTCTCATGTTTAGTTACATCTTCCGGGAAAACGAACGTAGTATTCGAATTCACGAGATAAAAATACTCGAATTCACCTCAATTCGGTTTTTTCAAGAACCTGTTCAGCTTCCCTTTAAGCACGTGCAGCATGCCCGCGACGTTACCTTTGGCCAGAGCCCCTTTGGCAGACTTAGTACCACAGCATTACAAAAAAATTGAACCTCGTCTATACTCTGTTTCACCTTGTGTTGTACCGCAGAAAAGGCTACAAGCGCGAGCTCCTTGCTCTAGGGCACATCTCGGCGGCACGCGCTCTCGTGCACCAAGGGCAGCTGCCAACGCTATGAGCTCGCGCTTCTAGCCTTCGCTGCGGTACAACAGACCTTTCCAAAAACGAGCTTGTGGCCGGTGCCATTTTGAGCGTTCGTGCGAATGGCGCGTGCTTCGCTCGCTTTCCGAAGCGACGAACACGCACGTGCTGGACTGTGAAGATCGCACGCTGGACTGTGATTTTGTAAACATTGGAAAGGTCTATAGCACGGTCGGGGCATGAGCGCTTCGCTCAGTTCAGCTCAAAGAGCTTTTATTGATGTCATAAGCAGGAAAAGGGATGTAAGAATGCATCGGTGGCTAATAGACCCATCCCGAAATTACGCCCTCTTCTGGCGGAGTTTGAAAAACTGCACAGTTGCGTGTGCAAAAGACACCATAAAAAGTGAAGGCCGATCGCTTATATAGAGCTCATTTAAGAACAGTATTATACAAGCAATAGCCTCGCCACATTAATGGTGTCTTTTGCGCACGTCACTGTGGAGGATTTTCGGATCTGCCTGAAGAGGGAGTAGTTTTGGGATGGGTCTATAGTCGAGGCCTGGATGCGGCATACTATTTAAAACATGTACACTAAGTAAAAGATTCCAGCTTTGCCTCATGGAGGAAGTCCAGGAGACTTCGCAGGATCTTTGGTTGTTGGTTCTCATTTCCAGGGGGATGAGTCCAGCCTTTCAGAGTGGCGATGTTCTGAGGTCGGAATGTTGCCCTTTCTGCGTGATAGTTGGGCCACACCCACAGTTGATGGTATGTGTCCGCCTTAGCGTTCATGTCGCACTGGGAACAAAAGCCAGACCTTTTTGCCTTTGTTCCACGATGCGAGTCTCGCGGGTGATGGAGTTGCTTCTGTGCGCACTCGGGTGAGCAGAACCTGCCCTCGCCGTCCGAATCCCCGTGAAGGGAGCAGGGGATGTGCCGGCTCGGGCAGGAGCACTTCAAGTTTCGCCTGGTATTCATTTTTTATCTCGGCCCTTTCTTCGGTGGGGTCATATTCTTGTGACTGCCAATCGACGATGGATGCTCGATCTTGAGCGGTCACGTCATATTGGTGATCTTGAAGTGGAAGCGTTTCTTCTTCGGGCCCGCGAATGGGCACCCAAGGCACCTGGGCACCCAAGAAAGTCTGGCCCTGATATCGTCCAGCGTCATTCGCAACGTGCACAAATCTAAATTCCGAACCATCGTGGCCATCGACGTGAAAAAAGCTTTCGATTCGGTGCCCCACTCGACAATTATCAAGGAAGCCAGCCGGCTTAACATCACCGGCAGGACCCTCAACTTCATCAAGAGTTTCCTGGAAGGGAGGACATTCTCGGTATAGACCTTTCCAAAAAAGAGCGTGTGGCCGGTGCCATCTTGACTGTTCGTGCGTATGGCGCGTGCTTTCCTCGCTTTCCGAAGCGACGAACACGCACGTGCGGAGCTGTGAAGACCGCACGCGGGACTGTGATTTTGTAAACATTAAAAAAGTCTATACGCTGCAGCAGGCACGAGAGCGCGCCAAGAGCGACCCACGTGGGTGTCCCACAAGGCTCGGTCCTCTCGCCTACGCTATTTAATCTGGCGATGGCGGCGCTACCACACGAGCTCAGTAAGATCTCTGGCCTAGAATTCACCATATACGCGGATGATGTTTCGATCTGAGCGCTTCGCTCTTACCAGTGCTTTGGTCGCACAAGGAGTGGCCTTCGAATCGTCATCTTCGATTTCTCGGATAAAAAAACAATAAAAACAAGAAAATCTGGTTTGTTGTCCACACAGCTGAAGGGTACCGCTAGAGGCATGACTGAGAGCTCGATGTCGCTGCTTTGAAGCGTTCTCCCGCAGAACGAGAGCTCGCGCTAGAAATGCATGTCAAAGCCAGGAGCGCGGACTAGCTGGCGCTTGTAGCTTTGGCTACAGTCTCAGCTTAATAGTAAACAGAGCATATACTCCGTTCTCCGCCTTCAGCAAGAGCTTTCTGCCCTTGCTAACCACGTGTGAGCGCGCAGCCACGAGCAACCAAAGCACTGCGGAAGCCAACGAGCTCGCACTGGAGGCGGAGCTTCCAGTCTCAGCAAAAAACAGAGTATAGCGATTACTAATGCCACTTAGCGGCGAGATGTACCGGTGGCGCCCTCGTTTGGTAATCTTTCGCGACGTCATTACCTTGTGAACAACAAGTTCGATGGTGTTTGTAATGGGCATGGTGAAAGCCTGCAATCATAGCGCTTTCAAAGCAACACTGCCAACACCGTCAAAATTTAAGTTCTTATACATTGCTCTTATTTCCGTCGATGAGACATCCTTTGCTGACGTCATAGTCAGCATTTGGCCAATTGTGGTGGGCCGACCACAGCGACGCTTTCGATCGCTCACGTCGCCAATAAGCTACGCTTCAGAGTAACGACACTTGCCCATAGATCGGCTTAAAATTTTTAGAATTAGAACTTGCCCATATATCGGCTTAAAATTATGGTTGCTAGTTATCTAAAGGTTTATTTGAAATCACAGGAAACACTTTTCCGTCCTCCACAAATGTTTAAACAGTTCGCAACAGAGCAAAGCAATTTGAATCATGACGATCGGCAGTTGCGTCTGCTCTGCACAAGCACCAAGATGGCGGCGCCCACAAGAGTGTCGGGGAACAAAGTGTCGATACTTTAAAGCCTGGTTCACATGCAGCGATTTTGGCCCTAGAGCGGCGCGATTTCTGCCGATGGGCGGAGCGGGGGAAAAGACTGCAAAGAAGCTGGTCATGTCAGTGCTTGTCTCAAAAATTACTTATGCGGCGGGATTTTATCCCCTCACCCGGCGACATCACAACCGACTCAAGACCTTGCTAAATGAAGCAAGAAGAACCATCCTTGGACTCCCGAAACACACCCGGAGAGAGGAGCTGGCCAAGTGTATCTTCATCCCGGATATCGCTGATCTGATCCAGCAGCAGAAAGACGCTCAAGCCTCTCGCCTACAACATACAAACGAAGGCAGGATGATTGCGAAATTCATGGGCGTACAAATCCAGGCAGATCCTCCAATCCCCAAAAGACCCCCTCCATGGGAACTCATCGATGTGACAGAAGGCTCCAAACCCCTACCTAAGAACATGGATGCAGATAGACACAAGAAACGCCGGGAACATTACGCAAGACAACACAAGAAAGACCTAGCACAGATGCTAACGACCCCTGACAACATGGTGGCTTACGCAGACGCTAGCCTCGGCACCACAGGCTGGGCCACTGCAGTCACCTACATCAAGAAACACGCAACCTGGACAGTGACCCAAGGCAATCCCCTAGGCCATCACACACCAGAATATGCAGAGTGCAAGGCTGTCCTGCAGGCCATTGAAGGGGCTACACCCTACTTAGGAACTGACCAGCAGCTAGTTCTCTATACAGACTCCCAAGAAGTGGTTAGAGAACTTAGACAACACAAGTACTCTGCAAGTCCCACCATAAAAGCAATCTTTGACTCCGCAATCCGACTATACCGGAACAAGGGGGCCAGGATCAGCGTCAGGTGGGTCCCCGGACATGAGGGAATACCCGGCAACGAGCTTGCACACGAAGCCGCGCAGCAGGCGATGAGAAAACTCACGCAACCGTCCCTGCAGCCCCGGCCTTCGGACGTCAGCCCGTCACACCCGCAACCGAGCGATTGCAATGACAATCCTCATGAGGACCAGGATACATACGACCCCGTTGAAGAACTGCGCCTAGACCAACGAACAAGGAAACGCCTCCTAGGAAGATCCTGGTCCCCAGAGGAACACCCTATCCCGAAGGACACATTTCGAAGAAAAGAAATGGTGCTGCTACGGCGCATTCGCACTGGCGGAGCGGTGACTCCTAACCTCCAATACAAATTTGAACTTTATGCCCTCAAGAAAGAACACCCTTACGCAGTACCACCTGACCCCCGGTGCAAACTTTGCAGGGAGGAGGACTCGCGCACCAGTTTGCACCACATACTCTGGGACTGCGAAGGTCTCAAAACTTACAGGTGCCTCATCTTCAGCAAGATGAAACAAATCGACCGGCCAAGCAATCTCCGGGACTGGACCCAACCGGCGGGTGATTCCCAACGAAAGACTCGGGTGCTGAGATCGCTATTAGAGTATATCTCTACAGGCGGCCTGACCTCCTGCATTTAAACCCCCTTCCCCCGATTTCCCCAAAAGACGACGCCAGACCAGAAGGTCACCGCGTTGCGATGACTTCGGTCATCGGAGTTCTTTTCCAATAAACGTTTTCATCCATCCATCCATCCGTCGCGGCGCTCGTGCCGTTCAATCACTGGTGCTGGCCAGAGCGCCGCGACGGCAAAAATCGCGCCGCTCTAGGGCCAAAATCGCTGCACGTGAAAAGCGCAGCTCATTTAGTGGTTCTAATTATTACAAGCCTAATTAGAATGTAGTGCAAAGACAACACAGGAGGAAGACAGAGATAGGAAAGAAGCGTTCTTTCCTATCTCTGCCTTCTTCCTGTGTTGTCTTTGCGCTACATTGTAATTATGCAAAACCAACTAGCCCAACAGCTCAATTTATTACAAGCCTGTCAGATATTCGCGGCGAGAAGTTTAAGTAACGCCGACTGGTGGAATTTGTTTTCAACCCAGAGTGAGGATACGTCAACTTCCTTTTCTGGCGCAAGCATGTGCAATGCCAAGCTTCTATGCACTATGAAATTTAGACACAACCGCGTAGTTAGCATGTGCACTACCCAGAGTGAGTAAAAAAGAAGCACCCCTAGGCAAGCTTCTCACAAAGCCCTCTATCCTGGGAAAAGTGGCGCCATTCATTGTTGGAGAACTGCTCGAGACACGTGCCGCGTGCCACTTTTGGGAAGGACTTGGCGCCTGAAATCTAGCTCAGTGCTGCGCTGTGCCGCCATGATCTTCTCAAGGGCTGCACGTTGCACGCGCCTCGCGCAGGACAGTTCGTTTGTTCGCCCTTGCTGACAAGCTGGGGGTTTGACTTGATGTGAGGGTTCTTGGCGCAGTCTGCGGTGTGCCCCTGTAAAAGGGTGTGGTTTTAGAATAAACCTTCAGCTTTGTTCGAGACGTTGTGTTACTGTTCAACTGCAGAGTCCGTATTGAGATTCGCGGAGCAGACTAGTGCCACTAAATAAGCTACGCTTCAGAGTAACGACACTTGGCCATATTGTGTCTTAAAATCATGGTTGCCAGTTATCTGAAGCTTTATGTGAGATCACAGGAAACGCTTTTGCGCCCTCCACAAATGTTTAAACAGTTCGCGACAGAGCCAAGCAGTATTACATTACCTTCCTAACACTGAATCTAATGCTGAGGAAGTCGCACTTTTGAATCATGACGATCGGCAGTTGTACCTGCTCTGCATACGAGCCAAAATGGCGGCGTCCACAACAATGTCGGGGAACGGAGTGCCGATACTCTAAGCGCAGCTAATTTAGTGACTCTAGAGCAGACCACAGGGACAGCATCAAGGCCACGTTCTGCATTATTTCGAAGACCATAGACTCCTGCACCATCTTTCCGGTGGCCACACCGAGCCACACCGAGCAATGCCGACACCGCGAAGAGGATCGCACCGGTCAGCACCATGCTCCAATAGAGCACTGATGTCCGGTATAGAGCTGGTTGCAGATCCCGCTGTCTGCAATGTATTTTTTTATCGGCAATGCCTCTAGACAAATCTCTATTTGTTATTTCTCGCATGACTTCAAACGTGGTAGCTCTAGTGTGCAAATAGCCCCAACCACTTGGGGTTCTGAACTAGGGTTATTATTATAGGGTCGTTATTATAGAGCGCTCCGCTGGAAATGGAGAATGCTTTACTGGAAATGGAGAGGTCCCTGGTACGATACCAGGACCAGGCGGAATTTTTCGGTCGCGCGCCAAGTCACCTAGCTGTGTTTGGAGATTTGCGTTTTATCCTTTGTCCCCTTTGTTCCCCTTCTCCAGGGATTATTATTGTTATTATTGTCCAGCTCGCTTGCATTCTGCATTAATTGCTATAATAATAGAGAACGCATACTGACTTGCATTCCTGTCAAGAGGTGGTGGTGCAGGAGTTCAGTACTGCTGAGGAAGCAGATTAAACTCTGTGTGTGTACCAACAATTGTTTTGCTTCATTGTCAAGGTTGGCGTGGCTGCCGCAGACACGCCAGCACGCAGACACTATAGTGCAAAACACGTGGCTTTTTCATGCGTCTCATTCACATACGCTTGCGCAACTATAACTTTGACAGAGTTGGAAGCTACGCTAGTGTTGCAAGATAAGCTGGCCTTATAATGTAGCATAAATGGGGCCGCTGTTACGCGGTTACAAGCTGTATATAAGATATTTGGCCCGTACGGCGATCTTTTAGCGCCTAGTTTATTGTCTAAATGCCAACCACATTCTGTCCACACAATGGAGACACCAATGTTTTGCTCGAAAAGACACCAAACATTTTTTGAAAGGAATAATCAGAATGACGTTACGTCCCTCTGAACATAAAAGCAGTGCCGCTCCGCGGTACGGCGGCAACCTGCGTGCGCACGAGTTCTGTCGAACTTGACCGAACTGGATTTCCTTTCTCTCTGGCGCCTACTCAACTTCTGGGCGCAGCGGGGAGGGGCCATAGAGTCAGCCAGGCTCTGGTTCGGCCAAGTTCTACAGGGCTCGCGTGCTCGCAGCATGCCGCCGTACTTGCTCGGGGAGGCGCTGCTCTTAAAATCAGAGTGACGTATCGACATTCAGTTTATTACTCTAAAAATTACAGGAGGACACACAAGACTGCTTACATGTAGGAAGGCGAATGCATTATAGTCCCGCGGAGAAATTGTTTTCAAGTAATGCTTCTACACGTATTAAAGTTTAGGACGACGTATAGAACGACGTCGAGGACGACGTCCTAGAGATCGATTTCAAGTACGGCGTCTTGGACGACCTCTAGGACGACGTCAAGGACGACGCCGAGGACGATCTCACGGACGACCTCAAGGACGACACTTAGGACGACGTCAAGAACGGCGTCTATGACGACGTCCAGGATGACGTCCTAGGGGACGACGTCAAGAACGACGTCTAGGACGAATTATAGGACGACCTTAAGGACGACGCCGTTCTAGACGTCGTCCTTTAGGTCTTCTTTGAGGTTGTCCGAGAGACCGTTCTCGGCGTCGTCCTAGACGCCGTCTTGGACGTCGTCCTCGACGTCGTATTAGAGGTCGTCCAAGAGGTCGACAACGACGCCTAGGATGACGTCAAGAACGACGCCTACAGGAGGTCACTTAAGGATGCTGTGGCGTATTTGCGTGAACGGCCACGTTTGCCTGCGGAAGCCCCGTAGATGTAGACGCTGCTGCCGATGTCGAGGCCGTAGACGCGGTCGCCTCCCAGTCCATCGCACGAAGCACACAACGAGCAGAGATGAAGTCCGAAGCGCATTTTTTTGCGAACGGCGATCAGGTGGTGACATCACGCTCCCGCACTTGAGCGTGAGCGAGAGCGGCGCGTGCTTGATGACGTATTTTTATGGCCATCTTTCGGGCACAACGCCACCGTTTTTTCGCGTAATGGGACAAGTAAGGTCGTCCTAGAGGTCTAGGGCGACCTCTAGGACGACCTCAAGGACGACGCCAAGGACAGCATCGTCCTTGGGCATACGATTGAGCAGCGCGTGTCCCTCAATCTTTTTTTTTTTTTTTTTGCCATATACGCCGCTTTTTTCCTCAATGGGACAAGGCTTTGGTGTCTTTTCGAGCAAAAAATGGTGCCTCCATGGTGTGCCCAGAGCGTGGTTGACATTTAGACAATAAAATAAGCGATAGAATTTTACCGCAGTATCCCCTTTAATTATAATAACCAATTGAAAAATAAATGCTACCATATTGGGGCGTTTATTTGGACCGTGCATTACGTGAAAAGTATGCCTCATTAAGTGGCTCTAGTCGTGCCCCCCCCCCCCTTCCCCCCAGCCATTACCCAGGCAGCACGCCGACACTGAGCCAGCGTCGGGGGAATATTGCTCACAATATTGGCCCAGTTTCATGTTTTATACCACGGCCCAGTGTTGGGCCAATGTCGGTTAACGATCGCTCTAAAAATGGGCCAGAATCGGCGATATCATTCGAGTTCTGAGCAGAGATGGGCGAATATCGGTTAACATGGGCGCGGTTGCTGTGGTGTCAGTGGACTTGGGTCAAGCCGGTCAAGCCAACGTTACTATAGAATTAACTATAGCCACTAAATTTAGTGGCACTAAATTTAGTGGCACTAGCTCGCACATAAGGTGAAACGAAGTATAGTGCCCTGGCTTGTTTCCCTCTGGGTCCTATACCATTTAAGCTTTGGCTTCGCTCGCAGATAAAGTGAAACGAAGTATATATTGAGTTCGCAGGTGTCAAAAAGGAAGTCCTATACCATTTAGTTAGCGGCGTCTTTCCCCTACATTTTTTTTTGTCGGTGGTAATTTAAAAAAAAGAAAGGATGTAAATGTCGCGAAATAATAATAATGATAAAAAAAAACAGTTTGCCCACGCTCTGGATTGAACCTGGGTCCGCTGCAGCTGCATGTGAAACGAACACCTTTCGACTGAGCTACTCCGCTTTACTTTTCTTATTGCTCACTGGGCTACTCTACAGTTTTAAATAGTCGTTTTGACAAATCGTTTTACACGATCCCCATAGGAGACAACTGCCCGAGCAATGTCTTCAGCCACGAGAAGGGGCGACGACTCGGCAACGTCTTCGTGTGAATCGGCTTTGTGGTCGGGCCTGTTCTTTTTTGAAGGAAGACAAATTTAATTCGCCGGTACCGCGAACGACAGTTCTGGAGTAGAGATCCCACGCCCGTCGTCCGCCGCCATCGCCGTCCAGCCCGCGAGTCCCATGGTACGCGATACGACGCCATGTTGAGAATTACACAGTGAACGCACAAAATGCTTCTGGTCCTCTGTTCAACTTTTTTGTTTTTTTCAATCAACTTATTTGCAGCTTTTAAGAACCCACAAAAAATGGGTTTTATCTTTTTCCTATTTTTGATATTGACAGATGATATTAACTTCACAGCCATGGTGGAAGAGGTTCTCCACAATTTCAAGAACTGTATGAATCCTCTGGAACTCACCTACGAACTGCCGGTCGAAAGATCCTACCTACGAACCTACGATCACCTACGAACTGCCGGCTTATTTAGTGACACTAGAATTAACTAGTGGCTCTAGAATTAACCGATCAGTTAGGAAACTGCCATAGAGCCTGCTCAATGGCGGTTTCTCGGGGCCACTGCTCTAAAAAAGTGGCACCGATCCGCACTCCAGAATCGAGCTAATAGCGATCGCAACGCCGCCATTTCTCCCGCACCGGCCACTCAAAGAACTGCATGTGACTTCTATTTTGGCTTTAATCGGCCATTTCGGCTCCGAAACAGATACGGTGGAAGGGGCTTCAAGGGTGCCATCCCCGACTCCCAAGCGGACGCGCCGCGAACCTGAAATCACCGCTGAGACATGGTTGTATAAAAACAATATTTATTATGCCGCAAACCTTGTAAACTAAAGATTTTAGAAAACATCACGCGCCCCCTGTTTTGTACTAATCTCCAATAAAAGTAACTACAAAAAGAGTTTTTACGTTTGTTTGTGCGGAAAAACCCAGTTCCAGCCGTTTCCAGTTTCCACCTAAAACCTAAATATAATTTGTGTTTGCTTTTGTGGCACTTTATTTTTTTCTCTAGGTCTAAGGGCTTACCTAAATGAGTCTTGCTTTAAAACGTTCGACCCGTCTGGCCACACTGGCCCTAAATCATCTGCGTTTACAAATTCCATTGCGAGGTGGGCGACCTTCTTGTGTTTAGCAGCTTCATTTTTCCGCGAAGTTCGCACTTAAGTAGCTAAATAGTGCCCGGTAGAAAGGAACCACGTCGGAGTCTCACGATTACGCCAGTCACGCCATCGAAAGGGATGGACGACGACAAGGATAAAGGGTCCTGGGCGGGACAGTCGGACGACTCGTCTAAAACCTCGAAAAAGATCTCGCAATGGTCCTGTTCGGGTTAGTAGCAGACATTGTTTTCCACGTGCCGCCGCTGCTACCTGCTAGCTAGAGTATGCGTTCAACGTTAATGTATTATTCCATCACATTTGTGTTCACAATAATTTTATAATTTGGTACTTTTATATATTCAATTTGTTATAATGCATTAAAGAATATATATTTATATATCTGAGTCCGAGGCTACTCCCTGTAATGTAGCTTGGCGAGCTCGCTTTAAAGGTCTGTTCACACGATGCATCTTTTAGGCGCGCAACAGTTTCGCGACACTCATGTTTCGCGAAATGTGCTCGTTCACACGTACCGTTTCACGTGCAACAACGATGACGTTTAGACTCGCGAAAATAGTTTGGGTGGTGACCATAATGTGGCGCTCCGAATCAGATCGCTATTTATCTGGGGACCTGCTTTGCGCATTTTATGCAGTCAATTCACTTTAATTTTTTTTTCTCACATACTGCACTACTTGGAGCGATCTCGCATGTGCGCAAAGCCGATTGAGGCGGCAACCTGTACGTGCAGGACATGCGCCGGCGCCGAGCCCGTACGCAGCCAATTCATTGCCAAAGCTCCTATCAATGCACATGGTATTCATAGAAACGCTACGTGCCCAATCTGGTTACTTCTCGGCGCCCATGTCTGCCCCGATTTTACTGTGCCAACTGTTTCAGAGAGGGCACATGGTTTCACGTTCGCTTGTAAACAAAGCAAACTTGGTTTCAGTTTACTCGATGGTATCCAGCGGTATCGTCGCGACAACAACGCTATGAGCACTATTCTAATCTCGCCAACTCCCGCTAAATGTCTTCGTCCATCGCTGGATTTTTTTCTGATATGCTACTCACTTTTCCTTCAGTGGTGCTTGACGTGCTCGCAGAAGCGCCGGCAGTATCCATCGTTCGTGGTTTCGGTTTTTTCGGATTTGGCTCGGCTACAACACCGGCAGTGAAGTGGTCTTCTCAAACAGCTCGCTCCCCCCTCAAAGGCCACGTGAGAGCGTTTCTGAGCGGCCATTGGCGGCGCCCTCAGAGTGATTGACAGGACTCGGCAAAGTTTCAGCAAAAGCTCGCTCCAGAAGCGAGGTGTGCGCGCAACGTTTTTTAGATGCGCGCGTCCTTTTCGAACTCGTTCAGACGGCGCAACCATTTCGCGAAACTACATTTCGCGACACTAGATGCGCGAGAAAAATGCATCGTGTGAACGGGCCTTAACACAGGACTTCCCTTAGCGAAAGGAACCGCGCCATGTGATTACGATCTCCAGCTCCCTTTACTACAGGTACCTGTGCCAAAGGTACCTCTGCGCTGCCGTGTGAATTGGGTATTATAGACGCTTTCAGGCAGCGGTGCATGGGCACCACCATAACCGACTTTCAGTTTTTGTGTCCTCTTATTCCGTTCGCTTCACTTCATCAATGCCATAGCAGGACAGGTTATTGCCACTTTAGGTGTCCACAAAGGCCCTAGCATAGGCCTTTGTGGAGGCTCGTCAACGCCCGCTTCAGCAACTCAGCATCTCGGCAAGACAAGAGAGGGTCGGCAATGGCGGCTCAATCTGGCGCGTGTTTAAAGCGAATTCACACGGCAGCGTAAAGGTACCTTTAGCTTAGGTCCCTTAGCTAAAGGTACCTGTAGTGAACGGCGTTCTTGATCACACGATAAATAAACGGAGCACTTTAGGTTGATGTCGATAGCATTCCCGCTTAACGGCAAGAGGAGCACGTGATAAATAAGTATTCCTCGAAATCAGTTTGACGCGAATTTGTTTTTTTTTATTATTATTATTATTGGATGTGAAATATCACATTTAAAACCGAAATATTAATTCTGTCTACTTTTGCGGCACTTTACTTTTTTCTCTAAGTCTAAGGGCGCACCTAAATGAGTCTTGCTTTAAAACGTCCTACCCGTCTGGCCACACTGGCCCTAGATCATCTGCGTTTACGAGTTCGCATGGCGAGGTGGGCGACCTTTTATGTTTACCAGCTCCATTTTCTTGCAAAGTTCTCACTGAACTGGCTAAATAGTGCACGGCAGAAACGAAGCACGACAGAGTCTCACGGTTACGCCAGTCACGCGATCGAAAGGGATGGACGACGACGAAGACAGAGGGTCCTGGGCGGGAGAGTCGGGCGACTCGTCTACAACCTCGAAAAAGAGCTCGCAGTGGTCCATCGCGTTCGGGTTCGTAGCAGACATTGTTTTCCACGTGCCGCCACTGCTACCTGCTAGCTAGAGTATGTGTTCATCATTATTGTATTATTCCATCACATTTGTGTTCACAATCATTTCATAATTTGATACTTATATATATTCAATTTGTTATAATGCCTTAAACAATATATATTTATATACCTGTGATATTATTTTGAGTTCGTGGTTCCGAGGCTACTTCCTGTAGCTGTGAAGGGAGCTCGGCAAGCTCCGTTTAACACAGGTCCTCCCTTAGCGAAAGGGACCTTTATGCGCCGTGTGATCACGATCTCCAGCTCCCTTTACAACAGGTACCTGGGCTAAAGGTACCTTTATGCTGCCGTGTGATTTGGGTATTATTCGCAACTTTCAGCGATGGTGGTACCGCGGTGTGGGAATCGCGTTCCCTAGCTCCTGGATGATTGGCCTCATAATAAATGGGCTTGCCTACACCTTCATGGCGTGAAAAAATAACGTAAGGCTCTAGTACTGCTCGTATATAGCAAAACTAAAATTACTTACACGCCGTCGACCCAGCCTCGTACCGCTGTTCTACGACGATCATCCAGATGACAGCCATTTTGATAGGCACCAGTGCGCCCCCTATAGACCTTTCCAAAAAGGAGCGTGTGGCCGGTGCCATTTTTAGTGTTTGTGCGTATGGCGCGTGCTTTGCTAGCTTTCCGAAGCGACGAACACGCACGTGCTGGGCTGTGAAGATCGCACGCTGGACTGTGATTTTGTAAACATTGGAAAGGTCCATTAGCGGCGAGAAGTTGTGGTGGCGCCCTCTTATGGTTCCCCCTTGTTACGTCATTACCTTGCAAACAACAAGTTCGATGGTGTTTGTAAATAGCATGGTGGAAGCTTGAAATCATTGCGCTCTTAAAGGAACACTGCCAACACCGTCAAAATTAAAGTTCTTTCATTCCTCTTATTTCCGTCGATGATAATCCCCTTTCTTACGTCATAGTCAGCGTTCGGCCAATCGTGGAAGGCCGACCACAGCGACGCTTGTGTTCGCTCTCGGGGCTAATAGGTTGTGAAAGTTGCGAATAGACGCTTTAAACACGCGCCAGGTTGAGTCGCCAAGCATGGACTCACGACCGCATGGACTATTAGCCGCGCATGCTGAAAGCGCGAGCCAGTTGCTTTGGCTGAAGCCTCGGCGGATACCGGAGCGCTCGTACAGCGAGTGCTCCAGTCAAGGCAGTTAAGGCTAGCTGCTCGTGCTTGCACAGCCTTTGCAATTTGTCTATATTAAAGTGAGAAAAAGAATTGGGTTGTGTGTATGTTTATACAGCCTAGAACTTGGTCTGCCCCAAAGGGCGACGAGTCTCCCAGCTGTAGGTGAGAAATTTGGCCAGTGCAGTACAACCGCTAGCCTGGTGTCTTTAACGTGCATCACACAGCAGTGATACACGAACGCACGCCGGTGAGACACATCGCTAAGGTAAGACGAAGTGTAAGGGCCGGTTCACACATACAGCGGAGCGCTACGTTAGCGCTCCAAGGAGCGCTCATGTGGCGCTTCCTAGCGCGTGATGTAGCGCTCTGTTAGCGCTTCAGTAGCGCTCTGTTAGCGCTACAGAAGCGCTTTGTTAGCGCTCTGTTAGCGCTTCAGAAGCGCTTTGTTAGCGCTCTGTTAGCACTACAGAAGCGCTCTCACGCTCCCTGTGCCGTGCTTGCTGCTGCGGAACAGCGCGTGCACGGCGATTCCTTTGTTGTTGTTTTTCCTTTGGCATTGAAAGAAGAGGAAGTAAAAGAGCCGCTCTCCAAGCAAAGGGTCGGCAGGTGGTCCAGAGTCGTGGACTCTGAGCGATTATAGTTGACTGATTGGGTACGAACTCATCGCTTTCTATTCGATATGCGTGACTCCGGTTTCGAAGACACGCAGCTAAAAATAATCGCCTTCGAAAAAGCTCTGTGTCTCGGTCCCTCAGCCTAGGAACAAGGTTCGCCGGGTACCCGTCGGTATCTCGGGGGCGAAAGATTCCGCGCACCCAGAAGGCTCTTCTGGGCGTTAAGCCGTCCACACACATATGCACTAATCGCGTATGTAAGACCATTTGTCGCATTTCTATTTACGCTTCCCACATGTCCTCTATGGTGCTGCTGATGCACACCCAACCACAGGAACCGGAACCGCAGTGCACGCGCTAATCTGCAGCACCGCGGTACAAGAAGCGCTTCTGAAGCGCTAACACGGCGCTACAGAAGCGCTACTGGAGCGCTAACAAGGCGCTACTGAAGCGCTAATCACGCGCTATATTAGAACGAAGTCACGCGCTAGGAAGCGCCACATAAGCGCTCCTTGGAGCGCTCACGTAGCGCTAACTTAGCGCTCCGCTGTATGTGTGAACAGGCCTTAAAAGCGGCTACACTGCACCTAACAGCACAGTTTCGCACTATGCTCGCACGCAAATCGAGCGCCGCACGCGTGGCCACGTGTGGCTATCATATCCTGTGGCCAACAGAAGAAGAAGCGTTTCCATGGGCCAGTCGTACGGTGCGGAACTTTCCCCCGTCCAGAGCGACGCAAGAGCCTACAGAACCCAAAAGCTCTTGAAGAGGCAGCTCGCTGTTTCGGACCTTTCGATCAGTTCTGCGCGCAGTCGGCGAGGGGTGCTTCAACGGCGCCGCCAGGCTTCAGGGTCTCGCAGAGTCGACGACAAGCCTTCGTCTTCGCAAGCAGCAAACAAGGCCAACGACACCGCTAGCAGGACTCCTGATGAGGAGGTATGCACAGAGAGCGTCTTCGTAAAAGGCGCCTCTTGGAGCCCGTTGTAAACCCGGTCATTTCTGTTGTTGTTGCTATTGTCATTGTCCCTCAGTTTTTACCACCTATGCCATTTTATTTGTTTAGGAACTGCACACACGTTTCCCTCCTTCAACATGTACAGGGAGTTTCCCCCCTAAAAAAATGCAGGTTTAATATTATTATTTTTAAAGCGATGGTTTTACGGGCGACACTTCTGAGAGATTTCGAGCTCGTGGGCTGTCGTCGCGCCACTATGGAGAAACCCTTCTCTATGCTCTTGGCGCGAGGCCAGGGAAGTCGGGTTTTCCTGTCGGCCGCGTAGCGCGGAGAGTCTTCCTGTCGCCAGTGACGCGACCAGGGGAGAGTCTTCCTGTCGTCTGCTTGAAAGTCTTGTTTTCAAACATTACTCGCGTTATGCGAAATCCCACTTTGGCTGTATCCAGTTGCTACGCGCAATGTTGGGTGGTTTTAGAAACTTTCACCGCGCGTGTCAGCCGGAGACTCTCGCTGCGGGAGGCTGTGGTCATCGGAGCCTCTTTCTTTCTGTGGCTGCCTAACACGGTAGCTTGTGCCCTTCCATGTGAATTTGTCTGATACGACAGCGCCAACCTTCTTAGTATTTTCTTTGTATTCCGACGGGCAAAACTTGCTGGCGTATTCGTCAAGAAAAAAAGGTCCTTCTAAGGGTCCACAAACCTCCTGTGTTTCTATGTGGTACCCCTCAAAGGAAAAACCAACAACCATCAAGGGAGTTCGCTTTCGCCGGAGAATATCAACGAACCTCTTTGCTTCTGCGGCTGAAGCAATGATTTGTGTGTGGGTGTCTTTTGACTTTTCACAACTACACTTAAAGGTTGATTCAAAATCCGAAATTGTACATTTTTCCGTTTATCACATATTCAGCAAAGGCAAACAATATATTTTTTACTTTTTTTAAAAACTTACTGTGCACGAGAATGAACAAAACCGATTAGTCGATTAATTAATCGATTAAAGGGATACGATTAATCGAGTTAAACTTTTTAATCGACACCCAGTCATAATCGTGAACAAACATTCCTTTATAAAAATTATTTCTTTTAGCTATGACTTCGTTCACTAATTTAATGATATTCCGTTTTGTTGGAATAAGGAAAGTTCTGTATTTTTACAGTAATCTGAATTTGCTTACCTTGTTTATTTACCAAAAATGTTTGGGATGTGGAAATAAGAGAATCTCTGTTTTCTTACAGATAGCGGGACGTTTTATAGCGTTTTTTTAAAGAAAAATACGACGTTTGTTTTGTGTATAATAGAACTCTGTTTCTTTTTTCACCTATAATACAAGTGTCTTTAGACTGTTCATTTACCAAAAAAACTTGTTTTTTGATGAATACCATAAGCCCTATTTTCTAACCGATAAGCGTGTCTATTTTAATCTAATAGAACCGTTGCCTTATTTTGAACAAAGTTTTTCGGAGATTTCTGGTTATATTACAAATATGTTTTATTATGTGCTTTTCCACTCGAGCGCAAGCTTTAGCGGGACTTTCTATAATGGACGCTATTTCAAAGAAGCAGATGTTACTATAAAAAAGTAAAGACAGCAATGGAAAAATAAATGTTGAGAAAGCGGAGATCACGAAACACAGGTTAAATCGAACTGGTGGCATAAGTCGAGGGAAGAAAAAAACACAATTTAAACCAGGCGACAAGTAGAAATAAAATAATGGACAAGACGACACGACATCTGAAACACCGCTAAGTTTATTCGCGAGGGAACAGCAATTTATAGCAATCCACACAGACAGTAAAGATGAAAGACAAAAAGACATGCCACGGCAAAGTTGGCGAAGCTGAGCCAAACTGACTGATCTCCACTGTCTCCTCCCAGACACCAGTCGCTTAGCTAACCGACAAGGTAGTCCCCGTCAAGACCATGTGAACCGAGCAAAAGACAGCGCCCCACCTCCTCCCCCCCCCCCCCCCCCCCGCCCCTTTCCTCTTTCCTTCGACTACTCACCCCTCGAAAACAGAACGAAAACTCACAACAGAAGGACTCGGCTTTCTTTGCACAATATTGAAATCTCTTACCCTAACGACGAGCACGCATTTCATTTAGCAATGTTTGGCTAGCTCAGATGATGAAGAAACATTCTTCACTGGTTTTCCAAGGGGCAGTCATTTACTCACCGACCCGTCTGGCCCACAGAATAAAGTTTGTTACTCTTTTCCTCTCAATTCGTAGGGCGAAAAGTGCGCGCACCGGATTGCGGAGGGGCACCACCGTCACACGGATTTTAACTTTTGGTTCTGGAGGATGGTAGATGTACTTGTGCTTAGCGGCGATATTAAATGATTTGCCCTTCTCTATTGAATCAGAATAAAATCGGAGATTGGTGAATTGTTATACTTAGAAGCTCTGGCTAGGATGGCGCAAGCCGCCGCCCGAATAGACCGATCTCACCAGGAGTTGCGCTACGCCACCGCTGCCGCTGTGCATTCTGGTACCTGTAGTTTTCCGGTTGTTCTTCCGCCGAACTCTGGCAGCGTCGGTAGGCTTGCTTACCCAGCGTGCGAGATCTTTGCGTTCAAAAAGCTTTTTTATTCGGTGCTTCTTGACGGAGTGTGCAATGGGTGGCTTCACCTGTTGTGTGCCAGGGTGCTACAACAACAGCACCAGGCAGAAAGGTCTGGGATTTTTTGTGTTTCCCAAAGAAAACAGCTTCCGGCAAGAGTGGATAAGAAGAATCGATAGAGCCGGACAGAGCGGCAGGTGAGAGAACTTTTTATTCTGCCATTCTTTCGATGATTATATTTAACTAGTTGCACCAGACATGGTAAAATTGTAAGGTGTGAAACATGCCAAGACGTGCGAAATTTATGTGAACTGCGATTTACTAAAGCATTTGCACAGTGCCGCAGTTGGGGCAGTTAATCGTGGCCTCCGGCAACTTCCGTGCTCAGTTGCGGTGACGGCTTTGAGTACTTATTTATCGGTGGCTACAGCTATGCGTTTTGAAGCTTTAGGGCCATCTTATGCAAGCTTCGGTGAGCCGCAGCTGCGGAAGCGACTTCGTAGCTAAGCGCTTTGGGCAGCGAGGCGTAGCTGACCAAACGCGAGCCACAGCTGCGGACGCGACGTGCCGAGCTGTATTCACACTGGCGATCAAACAGCACTCGCGATGCGATCGCTCGTGCAGCTGCTTTGAAGAATCAGTGCAATTTCGCGCGCGTTTGTTGACGCGATGCCCGCTCTGCGACAGAAAAGGTATCGCGCGACCGCCGCGACTCGCCAGTGTGAATGCAGCTATGTTAGCGTGCACTGTGTTAGGTTGGCATGCACTGTCCTTAGCAACTTGAAATGTTACGGGTCGCTAAGTGAATGTCGCTAATGAATAGAGAAAAAAAAACGCACAAGTTAGCTTTCCTTGTTGGGGCTTTAGACACTTACAAACGTGAAAACTAGGCATTTGAGCTAGTGTTGTGAGAAATGCACAGAACAAGCACATTCTAGTGTTTACTTACACCATGTCACAAATGCTGCTTGAAAAAGGACCAAAAAAAACTTCAGGTTGTTTTAAAAGTTTTATGTGTGCATAGCATCACAGGATAACACTAAATTTTCTTCCAGGTTCTCAAAGTTTGTGCCGACCGCAGGCCACAGAGTTTGTGGTGCTCACTTTGAAGGAGGGAAGAAGACGTACATGGTGCGAATACCAACTATCCTTCCCCTCAAGCAACAGAAGGTGGCAAAGAGGCGTTCCTTGACACGAATCCAGGTATAGTAGCTTAGTCTGACCCAGTTGAAGACTATTTGGTCATTGTTCCATAATTTTGGTAACTACATACTATATACAACTACATGAAAAGCTGAGCTGCAGTTAATCCCGCAGTAGCACATTGGGCATTGGGCGCATTAAGTCTGTGCTCTCTTATTCCTACTCTGACGATCCGAGTTTCATACTCCGAGTGCGACTACTAAACGGCCTTACGGCCAAAGAGTGCACTCCGCGTCATCTCCCCAGATTTCCAGCTCTCCCGAGTTGCTCGTGTTGTGCGAGTTGGCTCTCCTACGCCGAGAGATGCTTGCCTGCGTTCTTCGACAACGACTTTCGATGACTCTCGCAGACCAATGTCGGAAAACAAGACAACACGGCAGCGACGTGTTGGTAGTGCCGGTGGATGCGACGGGCAGTGGGCCAGCGACCCGCGCAAGATTGCGGTTTCGACACTTTTGTGCCGAAACCGCTCGTAGCGCCTGGAATGAAAGCTCGCACCACTGATCTCTACCTCGCACCGAATATGTGCTTTCGCTGCAGAGCCCAGAAATCGTCCTTTTGGACCTGGGTGAGCATCATACCGGTGTCCGGTCATGTATCACTATTACGGGGAACCCAGGCTAGCAGTCGTACTGGATCGGAATACTTGGGTGCCCCGAGTTCAGAGAATGCCTTGTCGGAACTCGGGCCACCCTAGCAGAACAAAAATGAAACGAATGAAACAGACGTCGCAGAGCACAAAGAAGCAACTCGCGCACTACGAAAACTAGGTGCGCGAAGAGCGGTCTGGAGCGTCAGTCTCCGGTGGCGTTCCGGTCCATTTAGTTAGTGGGGCGCCGAACTCTCGGACTCCAGAGCACGAACTTAACGCGCCCATTCTCGTCCTGTAGGTTGCTTAATGATTTACATAGCATTTAAAATAATTATTTATTTTTACTCTTGTTGTCATCAGCCCACCCAACTCAACAACTCAGCTCTGCCAGCCAACCAACAAGAGCCCGACACTGCGACTGCAGATGAAGCCGACACCGCATGCTGCAGCACTGGAGACAGCTGCCCTACACAGGCCGAGTTCGACCCACGCTCAGACCATTCATACAGCTTCCATAAAAAAGCGAGGACGAGCTGCCCAGGAAGATCACCAATCAGAAGCATGTGATTGCAAGCCTGGAGGAAGAATTGGAAAAGGCAAAGGATCAAGTCGCATTCCTGACAAGCCAGCTAGAGAAAAGTCACCAAGACCTAGCAGCTAGGACAAAGCTGTGTGACCGACTTCAACAAAAGAACAGATGGTACAAGCTCGAGCTCTTCGCCATGCATATGCGAATGAAGGCCGTTGAAGCAGAAGCAGAAAAGACACAGTTCATGTATGAAACTATCACAAAGTATCAGAAGAGGCTTAAATATTACACGGGCTTCACCTCACACGGACGCTTAGATTCCTTCTGGTCTCTGCTAGAGCCAGATGCCAAAAAGCTACAATTTTAGCAGATGAAAGAAACTGAGAAGGAGGATAGGAGGTTCATTCTGCCTCTCAAGACTCAGCTGATCCTAGTGCTGATGCGTCTCCGACTGGGGCTTGACGGCATGGACCTTGCCTTCAGGTGGGCCATCCAGTTACATCGCCGGTGTTTCTTTTTTTTTTTTCTTTGGCTATGGCAAACTTAGACCACTCATTGTTTTCGAACAAGCATGCATTTGCCCACCCTATGGGTGGGCACTGCTTAAGCTCAGGAACCTGTGTTTTGAAGAATGAGAAACATCTGCGCATGCTCCGTTTCGTAGCCAGTGCCACCACCCTTACGTGACGTCAGAGTGAGTGGCTGGACAAATGTAAAGTGCAAGCATTTAATATTGGGAAATGGAATGTGAATTATCTATGATTCTCTACATAAATTAACATAGTGATGACTTGTAATGCATTGTTTGTGTATACAATGCTTCTTGCACAGTATAGGAAAATGAAACATGTATATCGTGCTGTCCATTTTGTGAATCACATAGCTTTCTGTAATTTACGTGCCCTAATGCTGGTTCATGTAATGTTTATGAGAATAGTATAAATCACACCATTGCACATTTGGTTGCCGGTTTAAAAATACCATCATAAAGCCTGCTGTTACCGCCACGTAATAATTCTATGCTGTCACTTAAAGTGATGGAAAAGTATAGGATAGAGAAATATATAGTTCTCAGGGGGCACTTCATATGAAATGTAGCTTCGCAGTAATGCATGTCTTACAGTGACGGTGTAAAAATTGATTTTTTTTTTTCACAGGTTTGGTGTGTCCCGAAGTACAGTGTCCAGAATCTGGATCACATGGCTAGAATTCCTAGATAACAGGCTTTTCCAGGTGTGTAGGCAATCAGTGTTTGTTAATTTTTGTTGTGACGTCACACTAGGAAATCGGCGGGGCCCTCATCATGTTGGTGGTTGACTGTGCGGCGAGCATATGCGCTTGTTAAGGCGTAGCACGCCGCTAGCTGCTGAACGTGGGTTGAAAATTGCAGCCTTTTCAACAAGTGAGCTCAGGACAACTTGCTAAGTGAACTAAAGACAATGGTGTTAAAGGATGTGAAGCAGAATGTGACGCTAAGGTGGAAGATTGTGATGTAAAGCGTGTCGGCAAAGCGTGTTTCAACGCACGGCAGCAGTTCATTACGCATAATTCACTGGAATCCCACAATTATTTCATGAGTAGCGTGGTCCAGGAGTCGTTATTGAAGGTTCTCGCAAGTGGCGATGTCACCCAGTTCGCGAAGCGCTACTAACAAGTAAAGTTACATTCAGACCTGCGACCGAATCGCAATCGCAAAACAAATTCACTCGTTTTCGTCATTAAATGTACGTCAAATTGCACTGATTATTTAGGCAAGTGCGCTCACGATCGCTTTGCAAGACCGCGATTTAGTCGCGGTCTCGCAAAGCTTTAATTAACGTGTTGCAGTCACTGGGAGTTGTAGGGCTGTTCCATGGTTCAGGCATTGCGTGACAACAGCGGGGACGCAAAGAGGCTAATTTTAACGACGTAGCCAACAAACAAAACGTTTTACGAACTGGAAAATCTGCGGCCACATCATTGATGTCAGCTCTGCTCTTTCGCTGACACCAGCCCAATGCCGGAGCATGCCGATGTAGCGATCCCTAGGATACGGTAGAAATCATTCGCATAGCTGTCGCTATCGTCCTTTTTTTTTTTTTCTTGAGCGTTTACTGTAGCCGATCGTGGCGCAGTTTACATCGTTCTCATAGGTGTACACTGCAAATGACAGTCATCTCAACCACGACCATGGTGCACGCCGGTGTTCGATGTCATCCGGTGACGAAGAACGAAGAGCGAGGGAATGGTAGGATGGAGAGCGGGAAGCAAGGGTGACATTGGGGAGGAGAGGAGGTTATCCCCTCCCTCTCCAGCATCCCGTCTGCTTCCTCCTCCCCATTTTTTCTTTCCCTCACCCTTCGTTTTTAACTCGTCACTGACACTAGAATCCCTCCACTGTCGAGAAAATAGTAGGTTGTCTGCTCTGTAATATCAGCTTCATGCGAGAATGCTGCCAAACGAGCTGGACGATGACGTCGCCCAGCTCTCGACAGCGAGCTTCGCTCTATCGTGGTGGGAATGACTACACTGTTTTAGCATATCTAAACCAGAGCCTTTTATACTGGGAGAGTTCGGCGGTTCTTTGATCCAGCCGCCAGTCTGGCAGCACTGATCAAACAGTCTGGCAACTGTGCGCATCGCACTCCGAGTTTCGTTGTCCGCCATGATGTGCCTTGCCGTCTAGCATGGAGCGAGAGACGACGATGAAAATGATCGTTCTGCGTTCTGCCAGACGTTAGAAGAAAACGAAATGGGGGGGCTGCAGTGCCGTTGGGTGCTCGAACAACGCGAGAAAGGGGTTCAGGATGTACCGGTTCCCGCAAGGAAAAGAAAACCGCGCAAGGCACAAGATCTGGGAGACCAAACCAAAAAGGGCTGACTGGAAGCCGACTTCGAGTGCTCGATTTGCGAGGTAAGTTATAATTAACGTATGATTAACGTCACAAAATGCTTGTTTTTAGACTTTCTCCTTACGACAACAAAAGCACGAACGGCAAAGCCTACACGCGTATACATCGCATGTCTATGGGGACCCACTCGCCGGGAGGCACATCATGGCGGAAGCGGCGCCCGCTGAGTCCGCTAGACCTAGCGGGCCGTAAGCCACTCCCACCCGCCGAACTCTCCCAGTATAAAAAGCTCTGATCTAAACAACACAAGCACAAGCTGTGTTAGCGTATGGTATCGCAGCTTATGCGCTTGTTATTAGATACTTGTGTATTATTTTCTCAAAACACACACATTTTGATCATGAAAGCATAATTTTTTGTCTTTTTCATTGAATCGTGTAGGAACTGCAATGTGCAGCACACGAAATATGTGCGAAACCAAGCAACCATTTCAAAAACTTTATGCAGGTACCAACATGAATGCCACCTCACCAGTGCGACAAGTACCGGCCACAAGCCTTTGTTGACAAGGGGTACAGCACAGTGGACGGAATTCTGGACTGCACAGAGATATTCATAGAGACGCCGTCATCATTTCGGGTCCAGAGCGAGACCTACTCCACCTACAAGAAGCATAACACTGCCAAGGGCCTGATTTTGTGCAGCCCGAATGGATTTGTTATGTTTGTTTCGGACCTAGCACCTGGCAGACTGTCCGACAAGGCACTCACGAATTCCTGTGGAGTACTAGACAAGTTTTCCCCTGGACGCAGTGTGATGGCAGATAGGGGCTTTACAATATCAGAAGAATGTCAGCAACGCTCGCTGCATCTAAACATACCACCATTCATGGAAGGACGGCCCCAGCTGTCAGAGGAAGATGAGCAAGCGACGAGGTTGATAGCAAGTGTACGAATCCATGATGAAAGAGTGATCAGAAGGGTAAAACATTTCAGAATACTGTCTCAGGTGTTTCCCAGCAGTATGGCTGAACAGCTGAACAAAGTGTGGCACATTTGCGCTCCTCTGACAAACTTCGTAGATGAGTCTCTATTGTAGGTAATAGTGTCTTAGGCAAACAAGTTTTCTGGTTCCTTGAAGCACGAACGTGCAAGATGATGGTGACTTTTCTTCTTTTTTTTTCAATAATCTAGGATCTAGACACTTGCCTACATGATTGTAACAGGTGCATGCCCAGCCTGCTTGTGCCGCCACTTTTAGCTTTTCATTTTCAAGTGTTGAGGCATGCCAAGTGGTGCCCGAAAACTAGGCTGCTTTCTGGATGGGAAGGTGTATTTTTGTTTTAATCTGAGAAATGTTTCTGTTAGGTTTACTGGTTACATGAAATGTTGCCGCTACAGCTTATGATAGATACAATTTTCAAGCCTAAAATTATGCCATAAAATTATGGCACTGCACTTCCTCAGTCGCCGCACTTGCCACTGTCTTTTTATGCAAGCACACATGCCCTTTGCCAAATTATGCTCCAACTGAATTTGGCCATATCTCGCATGCACAACAATAACCTGCAAAACTGTTCGTCAGTACACTGTGCCATTTTATGTTTGAGTTTCCGGAGTAAGGCTGTATGCAGTCTGTCCCCATTATACCATAGCGGTTTTAGTATCATCTTAACTTTCAGTGAGCAACTTTCCGTAGCACAATGTAGTCCAAAATGTGCTCGGCTTGTCATTTTATGAGGTGCCTTTCGTGCAAAGTGCTTGTACGGGCATTTCAAAAGAAAGTTTCCACTCTAAAATCGCCCGCAAAAATCAGGGACTTGACGTATCAAGTAGAAGCTTACCTCGAATAAGGCTTTTACAGGTGGGATTTACGCATACAATTTTTAAGTCAACTACAAGTTCAAAAAACAAATTCCCAATGCTTTTTAATGCTACTTAATCAGGTTACGCGTTTGTCTTCAAGTGCGCCAGAGTGGCCGAGAACCCACGCGCTAACCTTATTTGGGGAGGGTATCGAGAAGGTTGCACACGTCATCCTATTCATCGAAGGAAAAAAAAAATCCTCGTTCACTAATACATCACAAATCTAAAACAATAAAATTTTCAAAACCACTCTCTTGTGCTGCCGAAGTTATTTTGGGACCTCAGAAAGACCTAATCGAAGGCAGGAAATAAGAGTTATAAAAAAAATCGACAGCGCTCAACTACGTCGAGAAAAAAAAAATTACACCATCTTCCCGAGGGGAACCATGGGGTGATGCGGAGCATCGTGTTGGTTCCGAGGAAAGAGTCAGTTGCGTGCTGATGTCGAGAGATGGCGCCACCGACTGCCCTAGCGTTACCCCCTACGCGAGCCTTCGTCGCGGCTCGCAGCAGAGAAACTTGGAACGCTCGCCGCTCGCCGTTTATTTTTTTTTAACACTTGAAGGAGAGGAGACTAGAGGAGGAGAGTTGCGCATGCGCGCGCGGTGTGATTAGAATCGAACGCACGCGAAGTGCACGCGCAGCTGGTAGAGAGAGAGCGCGGAGAGAGTAACGCGCAGCTGTTGCAGAGAGGGAAGGAGGAGAGTTGCGCATGCGTAGTGTGAGTGCAGACTACAACGCCGACGCCGCGGGACATAGACCCGAGCAAGAGATGCTCCGCATCTAAAAAATTATCAAAAAGAACCGGGACCTGCAGATACTCGGTTTTGCTACAGTACACAAAGAGGATGCACGACTTCATCTCTGTCACTCCCATTTGAACTTGCACTTGTGTGTTATGTCTGCTGCTGGGCTTAAGGTACTTGCCACCATAGAGCTCAGTCTTCGAGAACACTTGCAAACTGCGCGGACACTTGGGCCGGCTTGCTAGAACCAGCGTCTCAGCTGAGACTGGGTGAAAGAAAGCACTGCAATGTGCAAAGGCTGGGGCGCGCGAGCGTCTTGAATCTCAACTTGAGTCCCGCTCAGCTCGTGCGCTGGCTTTGGCAGTGCTTTCTTTCACCCAGTCTCAGCTGAGACGCTGGTTCTAGCAAGCCGGCCCCCGGCCCTGATTTCGAGAAGCCGCGCCTCACAGCAGCTGCACGCAACCAGGCCATCTGGGGTGCTATGTTTGCGCTTTTTGGACTCCCAGGAGACTTGGAAGAGGGAAGTGACGTCAACGACTAGAGAAACGCAGATTGGATGTTGACAGAAGAAAACAAAATCAACATCCAATCTGCATTTGCTGCGTTGTTGACGTCACTTCCCTCTCCCTAGTCTCCTGGGAGTCCAAAAAGCGCAACATAGCCCCCCTGAGCTCGCACCAAGGAAGGGGTGACAGCGAGATAGCACGAGTCCACTCTCTTTCTTTATTGGTTTCCATTTCCTGCAGAATGGGGGAGGCCGAGGAAAAAAAGCTACAAACGCAGCTTGTGGGGCCCTCGGCCCACTTCGAGGTCTACGTGGTTTTGGTTTTATCTTTGAATGTGTCTCTTGCTGGCCCTTCTAGCAATAGGCCCCTCTTCATGTCGGGCGTTGCCCTAATTTTCGTTTTGCCCATCACTGCAGCCATAAGAGATCGGGCGTCATGAGGTCCCATTTTTGTCCTACAAGTGTGCACCCATGTACGGACTCCATGTGCCATTAAAGCGGTGATGATACCTTCTCTGTAACGGTGCCAAAGAGGGCAAGCACTTTGGAGCCTCGTAGCTTGCTCTACAGCAGCTACTTCTTCAGCTGTGTAGGGTGTGAAGGCCAGCTTCTGCTGTGCTTGGTCCAACCACCGCAGAGGTAGTTTGGCCATAGTTTCGGTGTCGACACGTTCCTTACCTTTAACAGGCTGAAATTCGTTTGCTTCGAGTACATCTGCAAAACACTGTAGGCCATTTTCCTTCAGGTTGTTGTGCACGTTTATCAGGTCCAGTGGAGCCAGATTTGCGTCCTTAAGTGTTTTCACAGTTTTCACAGATGAATATGCCACTCGTCAATCATGATTCGTTGGAGCATTGCTTATTCTTTGGCATGGGTCTTTTGGA
>JABSTQ010007796.1:0-21080 GCA_013358835.2 Ixodes persulcatus
AACAGGCTGTCCAGCAAAGGAAAAGAATGCAGGAGATGCCATCACCAAGGTCATTTCGCGTCTTGCTGTCCGAAGCAACGAGTGAACGCGATAACTAACGAAAACGACGATTAAGCCACGGATGCCGGGAGTGACTTTGAAATTCTGGAGGTGGGAGCACGCACCTCTGCATGTAATCAAGCAGAGTGGCTGGTACCGGCGAAGGTAGCTGATAAGGATATCATGCTGAAGATTGATACTGGAGCCCAAGCAAACTTGTTGCCACTGTCGTGGTGGAAACGAGCAGGCAGGAGTGCGGATTTGCGAAGGAGCACGGCAATTTTGCGCAGTTACAGTGGCGGCATAATTGCACACGTAGGAAAAGCATCCTTGACTGTGGATTGCAACAACACAAAAAAACTCATCGAGTTCTTCATTGTAAAAAAGTCGCGGGCTCCCATTCTCGGTCTCCAGGCCAGTGAACTCCTTGGACTCGTGAATCGTGTTTCGGCAGTTTCCTGCGATAACTTGAGCGCAGTGACCTCCGAATTCCCCGAGGTGTTCCAGGGGTTAGGTTGTGTGAAACAGGCATACCACATGGTGCTAAAGGAAGGAGCCAGACCAACGGTGCAAGCAGCCCGGCGAGTCCCTCAAGCTTTGCGGCAGCCACTGGAGAGGGAGCTGCAGCGCTTAACCGCCGCCAACGTTATCCGGAAAGTGGATGAGCCAACTGACTGGGTGAGTCCTTTGGTTATTGCGCTAAAAAAATACGGACAGCTCAGGGTATGTCTGGATCCCCGGAACATAAACGAGTGGGTGAAGCGAGAGCATTACCAACTTCCCAAAAGGGAAGACATTGAGGCAGAGCTCTCTGATGCACGATGGTTTTCAACCCTTGATGCCAATTCCGGGTTTCACCAAATACCGTTAGATGAGGAGACCACGAGAATCTGCACATTTGCTACTCCATTTGGAAGATATCAGTACCTCCGGCTACCGTTTGGAATAGCTTCTGCACCGGAAGTATTTCAGAAGACCATGTCTCAAATGCTTGAGGGTTTACCCGGAGTTCGAGTATACATCGATGACATTCTGGTGTGGGGTAGAACACAGGCCGAGCACAATGACAGATTACGCGCTGTACTGCAGAGAGCCAGTCAAGAGGGTCTCACGTTCAACATGAGCAAGTGCAAACTGGCCCGCAAGGAAATTGAGTTCTTGGGGGACGTTATTAATGAAAATGGCATCTCCCCAAGCCCAGCTCTCGTTAAGAGCATTCACAATTTTCCACAACCAGTAAGCAAGAAAGAAGTACAACGATTATTGGGGTTTATAAACTACTTTGGTAAATTTTTGCCTAACTTGTCCTTAAAGACAACGTTAATGCGCGGGGTTATTAAGGACAGCTCAGTGTTCGAGTGGTCTGACGCACACCAAATAGAATGGGAATGTTTGAAAAATCTCATATCCACAACCCCAGTGCTCGCACTCTTTGATCCGGCAAAGCCCACGAAAGTATCTTCGGATGCTTCAAAATATGGGATTGGCGCGGCGCTCTTACAACGACATGTTGAGGGATGGAAACCAGTCGCCTACGCTTCCAGAGTCTTGTCTAGTGCGGAAACACGCTATTCGCAAATTGAAAAAGAGGCTCTTGGAATCACTTATGGTCTTGAAAAATGTCACCACTTTGTGTACGGACGGCGAGTTACAGCGGAAACTGACCATAAACCTCTGCTTGCGATTGCACAAAAAAGTGTAGGAGATATGCCACCGCGCTTGCAGCGTTTCTTCTTGAGGCTCATGAAGTATGAGTTCCAGCTGACGTACGTCCCTGGCAGAGAGTTGGTGGTTCCAGACGTCCTTTCGAGAGCACTTCCCTCTGGGCAGCCAAGCGGCACAGAACTAACCGATGTTGAGGTGCATGCATTGGAGGTTCAGCACAGCCTAGTAAGCGAAGTAACTAAGAGTCAGCTAGTGCGTGAAACTGCTCGGGACACTGTCCTCACGGACGTAATTAACTGTCTTCGAGCAAACCTCCCTATACATGGACAGTACAAACCTTTCACCGGGGAATTAACAGAAGTATCTGGAGTTTTGTTTAAGGGCGTAAAGGTGGTCATCCCAGAGACCATGCGCCAGCGAATACTTGAGAGGATACACGATGGCCATCTTGGTATCAATAAGTGTAAAGCACGAGCAAGACAGCTAGTTTTCTGGCCCGGCATTAACGAAGATATCACGAGAATGATTCACCGGTGCTCAATCTGTCAACAGTTTGCGTACAAGCAACCGAACGAGCCACTAATGATGCGTGAGGTTCCAGGCTTACCATGGACGCGCGTTGGTGTAGACCTCTTTGAGCAGGCGGGGAACACGTACCTAGTCGCCTATGATGCCTTTTCCAACTTCCCAGAGGTAGAGAGGCTCAGAGAGGCAACATCAGAAACTGTTATTTTGTCTTTAAGCAGCATGTTTGCTAGACACGGAATACCTCTAGAGGTGTGCAGCGACAACGGTCCACAGTTCTCGTCACGTCAGTTCCAGAGCTTCGCTTCGAAGTATGATTTTAAGCACACCACGTCCAGCCCGCATTTTCCACGTTCCAACGGACTTGCAGAAAAGGGTGTGCAAGTGGTAAAACGAATACTGCGAAAAACTGCTGAAGCTAATGAAGACTTCTGGCTGGGATTGCTTGCTTACAGGTCTACACCCCTGGAGGATGGCCGGTGCCCCAGCGAGCTTCTAATGGGACGCCGCATTAGGTCCCGTCTTCCTGACTTCGCGCCAGCAGTTCCAAAACCAGCCAGAAAACACACACAGGATAACACCAAAGGATGTCTTTTCAGGCCACTACAGGAAGGTGACGTGGTACGTCTGAGGGACAAAGGGCAGAGGGTCACAAAGGGCCAAGTGATAAGGAACGTGGCGCCTCGTTCTTCACTGGTTGTCACGCAAGATGGCCGGGAATATCGACGCAACAGAGAACACCTGCTATCGACGAATGAAGACCTGAGGAGTTCCGATTTCTTTGAGGAGCACCTGGAGGATTCCCCAGCCAGTCCCCTGACCAGCATTCAAGTTGCACCGGCTGCATTGACCCCAACAGTGCAGCATGATGATCCAGCCATCACAACTACAGTTGCTACTTCAATGAGAATTCCGACCAGCTCCCCAGCTGCAGTCAACTCCGCAGTGAGAACAGAGGATGATCGGGCTAGTGAACGTGGACCATGTGTGGCTCGGACATCAACCCGAACTGTGCGGCGACCCCAAAGGCTAACCTACGATCAGAACTTCCAGCAGCAAGCTTGACGGGCTTTTGAGTTATTCCTTTCTATATTTCGTGTTTTGTGTATTTTGTTTATTTTCGTATGTATTTCATACTTTCTGTATTTCTCGTTGGTTTTCCATTGTCCAAAGAAAGGGAGATGTAACAGTCATGATGCTAGCGCCACCGCGACACTGAGTGGTAGACGACAATAAAGACGAGGTGACTGGCTTGCTACCCGCTGAACCGAACGCCTCGTTGACTGATACAGTTTCTGCTCGATTCGATGCTCTAAGATCGCGTTTATTGAAACCCAGCTATGGGCCATTCCGGAAAAGAGCTTCTGGCCGGTGTCATTTTGAGCGTTCCTATAGACCTTTCCAAAAACGAGCTTGTGGCCGGTGCCATTTTGAGCGTTCGTGCTTATGGCGCGTCCTTTGCTCGCTTTCCGAAGCGACGAACACGCACGTGCTGGGCTGTGAAGACCGCACGCTGGACTGTGATTTTGTAAACATTGGAAAGGTCTATATATCGCGCGATTTGCTTGCCTTCTGAAGCGACAGTCATGCGCGTGCTGGGCTGTGGACATTGCTGGCTGGGCTGTGGGGTTCCAAACGTCGGAATGGTGCATAACAACAGTAATAAAAATAAATATAGAAAATGGCGGTTTGCTCTACTATAGTTTGTGATTGATCGACCGAATGGAAACAGGTAAAATAGGCGTGGGAAAGAGACAGAACCACACAGGATGATAACATCTATCCTCTGTGCTTCTCTTTGACTTCGTCCCGTCTACAGCCCTTCGCGGCATTATGGTCACTAACTGCGTGGCTTGTGATGTTCACAGTCCTTTGTGGTTCGTTGTTCGGTGTCCTTATCGAACCATGCCGCAATCTCGTCGAGTGCGATAAGAAGGTGGACGCACCACGCCCTATACGTCCGCGTCCGTTAGACAGTCGTTGACTGTAAGTCACTTTATTATATCGAGCAACGAATGGCTTGCGCTAGGCAAACAAGTGCAATACAATATCCTCCTATATACTGACAAAGCCTGGCAGATCGCCACGGGAAGTGGCGCCACGGCAGACAACGGATGAGATGAGAGCCACGTATACGTGATTGGCGCCCTGCTGCGGCGAGACGCCGAAATACACTTCTCCCGGGCGAACAAGTGTGTTTCGGGTCCTCGATGCTGCAAAACCTGTGTGCTGACGTCCAGGTTCTCCGAGAAATGGCTTTTTGATGCTATATGCTACCAGATCCTCGCGCTCCAAATCTGCGACCGGGCACTCTATGGTTCCGTCGTGGAGGCTATGTGTATGTTTGTACAGCCTGAACTTAGTCTGCCTCAACGGGCGTCTGGTGTCTCAGCTGTAGATGAGCAATTTAGCCAATGCGGTACAGCCGCTAGCCTGGGCTCTTTAACGTGCACCACGCAGTATAGTGATAACACGTCCGCAATCAGGTACGATGCTCATCCAGACCGGAAAGGGCAGAGGCGGGGATTGAACCCAGGATCCCTGCGTTCTGCAGCGATGTGTTTGCCCTTTGTCTTTCAAGTAGCGTCAAATGCGCCAGTGTACGAGGCCCGTGTCTCCGGCGGCCCTTGGAAGCAAATGGCGGCGCAGCGCCGCAGCACTGAAATGAGCAGCCCTTGGAAACGAATGGCGGCGGAGCACCCGCTCGTGGCACGTGTCTTCCGCTTCTTTCTCGTAGTTGGTTTTCACAACTCCCTGCACACCATCAAAACTGTGCGCGATGTTGAGCGGGAACAATACTCAACCTAAAACACAGACATGTGACAACATGCACCCCAAGCAGTTTGTGCCCTGCGCCTCCGGGCTGTGGTCGAGTGTATTTAGGCCAGACCGGTCGTTTAAGGCGGAGGTCCCACGGCAGTCATCTTGAAGAAGCTTAAAATTTGTCCCCTTGAAGGTGACACCGATCCGTGTGGTCAAGAAGCTTTGGTATTGGCTCGTGGCACCGATGTTCCGGCTAGTCCCCTGTGCACGTTCACGGCGTGCTCTCGCCCGCGTCACACGGTGCCAGCGCTGCCTAGTTTTCTCGGCTGCTAAGCAAGACAAGCAAACCCAGCCAGCTGATCTATCGGAGGGTAGATTATTTTACTAGATTATGGGACTCTTTTCACTTCCGGTAAAGCCGGAATTTACTTGTACGTCACCGGATTTTTTACCGGAATTTTATTTCCAGTAAAAAATCTATTTTACTGGAATATGGGACTCTTTTCACTTACAGTAAAGCCGGAACTTACCGGAAGTCACAGGATCTGCCACAAGTCACCGAAACTTACCGTGTTTTTTTTTTTTCGGACGTCAACCAACGGAAGGCACTTAGGAAGGAGCCTGTGAACCCTGGGTGGTGTACGTTTAACAGATGCTGGACGATTCGGTAACAATTAAAACGGGTAGTTCATATAGGCCTGAAAGTTCCATGTCTTTATTTCATAGGGTCGATACCAGTGAAACAATTTGCACAGCTGTAGACAAAAGCAATCAGACAAAATAGGAACAACCGAGTTCTTTGTCGCAAAAAAAAATATCTTTCAAAGTAGTCACAATGCCGCTGGGGAAATTCTTAGATGTGCGGTAGTTCAACTAATAAAACCGCGAGCAGGTGCACCACACGGACACACACCCACACTGTCAGCGGCACGTTTAGCGAAAACCACGAACGCGCGCCAACATCCGCCTCCGTTGAGAATAAATCATGGGCACAGTCACGGTGTCGTCACTGATGCCGTCTCCGCGGGTGCACCACGCGGACACGTACACACTGTCAGTAGCACGCTTAGCGAAAACAACGAACGCGAAGAACAAACAGCAGTCGCCGTTGAGAAATAACGGGCACAGTTTCCGGCGTCTTTTTCGCTCACTGGATGCTTCTGAAGCCGAACGGGAAGAGGAGTAAGAAACAGGTCACTGAAAGATATTTTCTCTTTATACGCACATTTAGCTGCTCTGGAAAATACAGGTCGCACACATGGAACAGGAAGCCGACACTGAGCGTCCGTTCGTTGCTGCCCGTTGACGGACAAAGAAACCTATTTTCTTCAAAATAGACAGCAAAAAGACCCCCCCTCTCCCCCCACATTTTCCCCACGGACCCAGTGCGAGGGAGAGAGGGTGCGTAGGGACTCGTCCTTGGTGCGTTCTAGTCACCATAATTACACACCCAGTCTCCGGCCCGTCTCGGCTCCCCCCTCCCCTCGCGTCGGCTTCTAGTGAAGTTCGGTAAACGGGGAGACGAGTCATTCGTTTCCGGTAAAAATTCCCAGCAAAGTTGGGTCGTCTGGTAAACGAAAGTGACTGCGGGTGAAATTCCGGCAAATATTCCAGCAAAGACTGGTAAACTACGCTGGTTTCGGATAAAAAGGGTGAAACCTAACCAGTTTTCACCGGATATCACTGGAAGTTCACCGGATGTCACTGGAAGTTCGCCGGACGTCACTGGAAGCTTTTGCCGGATTTTTCAAAAGGGAATTCATTAGTGTTTTTTTTTTGCATCCGTATAGCCACTCTACGCTATGCTCTGTCCTATGGATTGCATTAAGTGTAACCACCCCGTCCCTCAAGATGGGACGTTCTTGACCTGTGTATCTTGCCAAAATGGATATCACCTCGGAAAGCAATGCTCAGGAGTTGCGGATAGCACGTTTGCGGGAATGGGCTCTTCTCTAATGGAGAACTGGAGATATCCTACCTGCCGTACGAGCGAGCTTCGCTCGAGCACTAGTCTTGCTTCGTTTCAATGGACGACCCCGGTCGTACTGAGTTGGACGAGCGGGAGCAAGCTGCCGAATCCACTGTCGCTGGTCAGCTGGCCTCCATCAACGCCGCTCTAGGTCAGCTTCTCACGTTGAAAACTAGTGTTGACAGCCTTCTGCAGCTTCCTGCGAAGGTAAACCAGCTACTAGACCTGAAGCCGGCGGTCGATGAATTGCTCACTACGGTTTACCAACTCCAAACGTCCGTCGACTCCTTTAAATCAAAGTATGATTCCGTGTTGGTTCTCGCAAACGTGAACGAGGTTTCCATTAGGGATCTGCAGCATAAGGTCTCCCCGATCAAGGCGGTGACGGAGGTTCAAACTAAAAAATATACCTGTTTTCTTCTTTCTCGCGTACGGTAAATAAAAGCTGGTTTTTATATAAGATGAAATTGCTTGAATTAGTTGTCAAGTGCACTCCTACTATTTCGACAACAACAAAAAAAAAATCACAATAATTATGTCACTCGCAAAACGCGTAGTAAATTTTAGAATGAAGATTTTCCGATGATGTTACGGAATAGTCCGCGAAAATTCTGGAGCATAGTAAATTCCTGAGATTCGTCTGATTTGAGCTTGTAAACAACTAACGGGAATGCTGTTCCGGAGAGTGAATATGCGGAGATTCTTAACAACGTATTTGCTACAGTTTTACTAAAGAGCGGTCTGGAGTCGTGCCACCTATTCTTTCTCTCTTATAATTTCAATACAATGCTAAATTTAAACGTCACCCCCCCCCCCCAATGGTGTTCTAAACTTAATTCATAACTTAAAAATTTCCTCATTAGCACGGAAATATGGTATCAGCATTAAATTATTGATATCCCTATTGAAAAATCCTGTAAAATTTTATACAGGAATCTTATAGGAAGGCGTTTCCTGTACACGTTTCTACAGGAAGTCCTACAGGAAACAGTTTCCTGTAAAAATATTTACAGGAAATCTTAAAGGAAGGTGTTTCCTGTACATTTTTCTACAGGAAGTCTTACAGGAAGCCGACTCCTGTAAAAAATGCTTACAGGAAATCATAAAGGAAGGTGTTTCCTGTACAATTTTCAACAGGAAGTCCTATAGGAAGCCGATTCTTGTAAAAAATGTTTACAGGGAATCTTAAAGAAAAGCATTTCCAGTAAACGAAATCTTAAAGGAAGGCGCGTTTCCTATATACATTTTTAACAGGATCTCTTATGGGAAAGCATTTCCTATATATTCCTATAAAGGAAGTCGAACGAGAATTCATCTTCTATTTATGTCTACGGGAATATGATGGGAAGTCGAATCCTGTAAGGTCCTAATACGTGAAGCCAAACCAAGTTCAATTTCCGTTATGCCATGAGAGCTCCTGCAAGAGCCCTCACAGGCGCTGCCGGCAAGTGCAGACGAAATTCCTTTGATGCAATTCACGCTTACAAGTACCGCCAACCATTTTTGTGGAAACGCGCAAGACACGCGCCAGGAGCGGGTGCTCCGCTGCCATTCGCTTCCAAGGGCCGCTCATTTCAGTGCTGCGCCGACAACTGCTCCCAAGGACCGCACTAGACACGGGCCTCCTGCCCTGTCGCATTTGACGCTACTTGCAAGACAAATGCAAACACATCGAAGGGCTAGCGCTTGTACTGCACTGGCTCTATTGCTTGTCTACAGCAGAGAGACAAGTCTACAGTTGAGGCAGACTAACTTCGGGCAGTATAAACACACACACAAACACAAATGAAGAATGTACGCATAGGTACCTCTGACGAGCTTGCTGTCTCTCGGTGCTTTTGAAGTAAGCACGAGCGATTGTAAGCCTGCTTTTGTTGTTTGTTGCATTTTTTGCAAGGCTTGTAAGGCAGGCACAACTGCTACACCTTGCCACAGATCCGATGCAGAGGCAATAGTGCATTTGCAGTATTCCCAAGCACCCCGGCCCGCACTCAAGGAATCATGGGAACGGTGTTCCTTCAGCTCTCTAGTGATCACTAATTTTCGACCAACTCCATGGTTACATAGTTTTTGAGCGTAATTCGAGGTCACCCTGAACAAGCGCCTGATATACCCCAAGTACCTGTCATATCACTTTTAAAATTGCTCGTCAACGTCAGCATTTTTTATACTGCGCATGCGATCCACCTTTCAACCTGGCTGAGCTGCAGTCATCTCTTACAATATTATCATTCTGGTGATTCTTGTTTGAGCAGGAATTGCATAAAAGGCCGGTAATTCACAAAAACAAAAACTAGGATTTAGCTCGGAGTCCGCGGGGCTGTTTATAGCATTTTTAGCGTTTCTAACTAAATATCAGCATGATAATAATGTAAGAGATTTCTGCAGCCCATCCAGGTTGAAGGGTGGACAGCAAGCACAGTATCACAAACGCTGACAATGAGGAGAAATTTTAAAAGCGATATGACAGGTCATTGGGTATATCAGGCGCTTGTTCAGGGTGACTCCGAATTACTCTCAAAGCCTGTGTAACCAAGAATAGATGTGAAATTACTGGTCACTAAAGAGCCATGATTCTTTTAGCGCGTGCCGGGGCACTTGGGGGATATAGCAAATGATCTATTCATCTACACATATGGACGTCTCGTACTGATACAGATTCCGAATGTTGAGTGGGTGCGGTATATGGGCCAAATTTATACGGGTCCTGTATAAATGTATGGGTCCCGTACATTTATACGGGTCCTGTATAAATGTATGGGTCCCGTACATTTATATCGCTCCTGTATAAATTTATGGGACCCATATCCAATAGGCTGGTATAAATATTTATACAGGACCCATTAGAAATTTTATACAGGATTTTTCAATAGGGATGTACAAAACATTTCCAGTTGTTTTTTATCACATATTTTTTCACAAGGTCTGTCTTTAATTCATGTACTATCTGATTGCGAAATTGGTAAGGTCGTTCCAGTACACAAGGGAGGCTATAAATCTGATTAGAATAATTGTAGGCCCATTTCTTTAAAGTGTTTTCCATGTAAATTACTAGAAAATATATTACATTCCCATCTTTCAAAATACCTAAAGGACAATAACTATTTTTTTACTCATCAGCATGGTTTTCGAAAGGGGTTTTCCTGTGTAACGCAATTAACTGCTTTTTTTATGACATTCACTTTAACCTTGATAGAGCCTATCACATTGACGCCATCTTTCTTGATTTTTGAAAAGCATTCGATCGTGTACCTCACCAACGTCTACTCCTTAAGCTTTCTGCACTAAGCATTGTTCCTAATATTCTAGCATAAATAACTTATTTTCTAACAGGTAGGTCCCAATATACTACTACTTTCAATAACTCTGTATCTAATGTTTCAGTTGTTACTTCTGGGATCTCACAGGGCAGTGTTTTGAATCCTTTACTATTTTCTATATGCATTAATGACCTCGCTAACACATTATTTTGGTTCGTTAGTACGACTGTTTGCAGACGACTACGTCGTCTATCGTAGTGTATGTGACATAACTGATTCGAATGCTTTGCAGACTAACTTGCTGACAATACAATCTTGGTGTTCCACATGGTTAATGGTATTGAATACTAACAAGTACAAACATGTTCCTTTCAGCAAACGTAACTTTAACTTTCAAGTCACGTACTATATTAACGATACTCCACTTGAGACTGTCAATTCATATAAATACTTGGGCGTCCACATCACATCTGAACTTTCTTGGAATGTTCACCTTAATGTCCTTTCTAAAGCAAATCGCAGCCTCGGTTACTTCAAACGCAATCTTAGTAACGTCCCTTCTTCTCTAAAACGTCTAACATGCGTGTCAATACTCCGTCCTTTCTTGGAATGTGCTTCTAGTATTTGGAACCCCAACCTGTGTTACCTAACAGAGTCCCTGGAGGCATTCCAAAACCATTCCGTGCGGTTCATTTATTCTAATCATTCACGCAACACGAGTATCACTAACTTAAAGCTTTAGATAGATATATAGATATTTATTTGTACATTTAAGTACAGGTCCCATAGAAGGCGTTTCCGCCCGTACACATATGTGCCTATGTGGCCAGCTAGACGATGATGGTGATGCGAGGCTTCTTGGCTTGAGAAGTGTGGGACGATGATGATGGGATGGTGAAGAGGGTGAAAAGTGAGGTGGGTGACGTATGATGAGGTACGCAAGACATTCGTGGGTGTTGGTTTAGAGGTGTTTGGCTGCTGCCTTGCAGAGCTGCGTCACCTCGTCTCTGTCTGTGATGGGCAAGCTGGTGATGGCGTCAGGCAGGGACCTTCAAAGTCTCACACCCCGGATGAGACATGAGTTGTCGTGCCGTTGGATCCGTGCGAAGAGAGGGTCTATGCGCCCGGTTCGTTCGTTGCGCCGGGGCACAGAGCGAAGGTAGTCGTCCTGCGGGATCCCAGGACCAATCACCTGAGCCAGCAACCGTAGGGTGGCTACATCTCGCCGGTGGGACAGTATACTCCACTTTGCTGCTCTCAAGAGTTGGGTTGTCGGGATGTCACGTGGCAAAAAGCGAGGACTTGGAGAGGTTCGGCAGTAGACGCCGTATGCTGCTCGCCGCTGGATAGTCTCTAGTGTCGCCTGAGCTGAGGCTCCCTGTGGCGACCAGATAGGCGAGCAATACTCTAATAGGGGCAGGATCAGCGCAGTGTACAGCTGCGCCAGCACAGCAGGCCCCAGACCCTTACTGATAGTTTGCACGAAACCCAGCATCCGCCTTGCGCGTGAGGCGACGGAGTGGACGTGTGCGGTGAAGCTCAATTTGCTGTCAAGGGTGACACCCAGCAGGGTTATGCTCTCCTTTCGTTCCAATGGAGTTCCATTAACAGTTAAAATTACTGGTGGATTTTGTGCTTTCCTTTTTGTGTTGAAGTGAATTGTAGCAGATTTTGATGCACTCAGGGGTAATTTGTTTCTGATCGTCCAGGCTTGGATGTGATCAAGGTCTTGTTGCAGTTGATTATAGTCTTCCTGAGATTGAATCGGTTGAAGGAGGGTGAGATCATCAGCATACATGATGGTGGCGGAGTCTATAACCTGGACGATATCGTTGATAAAAATTGAAAAGAGGGTCTGACCAAGTACTGTGCCTTGGGGAATTCCAGATTGAACGGTTCGACATTGGGACCTTGACTTGTTGAACGTCACACTTTGTTGTCTCTGCAGGATGAAGTTAGATAGCCAGCGAAGGAGGGGGCCCTCGATACCGGTGCTTTCCAGTTTGGCTATCAGGAGCTTGTGGTCTACTTTGTCAAACGCTTTGGTAAAGTCGAGCTGTACCAGTTCGCATGGCGTGGAGTTGTCCAGGCTGTCACTGATCTGGTGAACAGCAGTGAGCAGGGCAGTCTCACAGCTTCGACCGGGGCGAAAGCCATGTTGTGCCGGAGACAGAAGAGCATGGGCGTTTAAGTATCTGTGTAGGGCAGAGTTTAACATCCGCTCCATGGTACGGCAGACGACTGATGTTGTTGAGATTGGTCTGTAGGATTCTGGCTTGTCTGCTGGGGATCCATTCCCTTTGTAGATGGGAGTGACATAAGCCTGCTTCCATGGGGCGGGGACGCACCCAGTGTCCAAGAGCTGCTGGAACAGTCGGGCCAGTAATGGGGCTAGTTGTTGACCAGATGCTTTAAGGAGCGCAGGGTGGATGCTGTCGGGACCGGGCGACTGGGAAGGACTCAGTCGGGTAAGAGCCTCCTTGACATCATCCTCGGTGATAAGAATACTGGTTAAGCGGGGTGAGGGGGCCAACTGCGATGATGATGGGCAGGTTTCTGGCTGTGATGAGAGGCTGCAGGGTGGTGTCCATGCTGCAGCGAAGTGCTTAATTGCTAAAAAGTTCCGCAGTCTCCAAGTCGCTCAGAGCCTTGCCGTCCTGGCATATGTTTAGAGCAGACGTGTTCTGTTTGTTACGCGCCTTACATAGGCCCAAAATATCTTTGGATCCCTTACAGCCCATTGTGCCATGTCCAGAGCATAATCTTGGTGAGAGTTTATCTGTTTTTTCAGGCTTCTCTGGAGGGTGCGGGCTGCCTCAAGTGTAATGGGACAGCTGTTTCGCTTTGCTTGTGCGAACAGCTGACGCTTCCGTCGGGCTTGGAGCAGTATCTCCTTTGTTATCCAGGGCGCTCGGGGTTTGTTTCGGCGTTTTCTGGAGGGGACGCATTCAGCTTCGATGGCGTGCATAAAGTCGAGCCATATGTCATATGGGTCTTCATGGTTGTCTTGGAACACCATGCCCCAAGGGGCGAGGTGTATAAGCGAATTCAGGTGGTTGGAGTCCAATCTTGCAAAATTATGGAGGCGTCTGGCATGAGGTCCGGATTTAGGCAAATGATGGTATGTGGTCGCAGTCAATGCTTTGTGGTCAGAGCCCGTGAGGCTGGGTTCTGTGAAACAATTTGAGATGAGTGTGGGGTTAGAGACGAACATGAGGTCGAGGAAAGAAACTTGGTTATTGCTGGTGACGTAAGTTGGCTTGCTGCATACTTGGGTAAGTCCGAGTGTTTCTATGTGGTCGAGGAGGACAGTGTCAGATGGTCATGTGGGCTTGGGAGAGCTTAAGTCTGACCAATTAATGTGCGCATTGAAGTCTCCGACAACTAGCACGTTGGAGTACTTCTTCTTTGAGAGGGTAACGGAGGACAGCGACGACTGTAACAAATCGTAGCTTTCTGTTTTCTTGCTGGGGGGGCAGTATGCAACACAGAGATGTAGAAGTCTCTGTTTTGAATGAAGGTCCACAAAAATGGCCTCGAGGTCGTTCCGGTCTAGGTCGTGTCTTCTAGTGCATGTGATTGATGACGGTATGGCGACGAGAACTCCACCACCAGATCTGTTACGATCTTTCCTGTAGACTTGAAACCGTGTCAGGTCGACGAGCTGGCTGTCGTAAATGGAGTTGTCCAGCCAAGTCTTACACAAGGCGAATATGGTGTTGGGTCGGGACTCAGTGAGCACCCGGAACTCCAGCATTTTTTTTCTTCACGGACCTGAGGTTGGAGAACCAGAAGGAGGTTGTTTTCCTTGTTTCTGTGGTACCGGGAGCCGTTGGTCTGTCCCCGGCTGTGGTAGGTGAGGCGATCGTCGTTAGTGCAGGCTGCTTCGGCGCTTCGAACAGGCTGTCGTCGAACGATGGCAGCTGGCACACGCCGCAGTACCATGGTTCTGTGCAGTTCGACAGACGCCGATAGGTAGGCAGTGAGAGCTGCTCGCATTTCCTGTGCACCCAGATGTTGCACCCGTCGCATTGTAACGCCGCTACGCTGTCGTAGAGCGGCCTGCAGCAGCGAGGACAAGTAGGACACGGTCCCGGGTTGAGCGGTACATCGCCAGCACAGAGCAGAATCAAGTACACATGAGGTTGAAGGACGGAGGTCGGGCGGCAGTGCGTCCGGTTCTTCGCCGGTGACGGGTTCGGGCCGAAGCGGGTAGGCTTAGCAAATCCGCGAGTGAGTGCCGGCGCTGTGCTCCAATCCAGACGATCGAAGTATCCTTGACGATGGTCGTGTTGCGTCGCGAGTTGTTTGCGTGGAAAGAGCGTCGCAGGCGAAGAGTACCGAAGCGTGGAGAGCGCAAACCAAGGCATAAACAAGCGCACGCACTTCAAAACGTGACCGTTCGTCATGGCGTCAGAAGAGTAATGTGTGCGGATCTTGAACCTTTGCAGTTTAAGTTTCGACGTAGAGTGTCTAAATTGTATCTCTTTCACAAAATTTACTATGCTACATCACTACGTTCATCTTAGCTCGCACCACCCTCCTACGTTTCTGCTCGTCTCAATAACTCTTGTAAGACTGCCCCTATTAATTGCACTTCAATTTCATTTTCGCGCTTTATTAGCCTTCAACCGTTGTGGAGTGGAACGGCCTTCCTGACGACATTGTTACCATCACTGACCTTCTTAAGTTTCATCAAGCTATTTTTCATTATTTGAAACTGTGTTAGTGTTTTCCGCAACAAATCGTGTTATAATTTATTAATTTGTGTAAATATGTCATAATGTGTGTTCATGTCAAGTTGTTTAACTTGTTTCTTTATTGTTGATGTACATTTCCCCCGTTGCATAATGCCCTTCACGAGTCTGTAAGGTATCGAAATAAAATAAAAAAAATATATCGGATGTTCCATTGTAATTCGAACAGATTTATTACAAAAAAAACTCCGGAAAAGATGCACTAATACAGTTTGGGCAGGTGAGTTATACGGCCAGGGGGACATCATATAGGTGGCTAATCTTTGCGGTAAGTCGTATAATTAACTAAACTTTCTTAATCAACTTTTAATTAGTAAAAATAATGTCGTTTCAATTAGGAACGTGCTGAGCATAATCGAAAACCTTTATATTAGTGAATTTTAGAACGACTTGAAGCTCGCGGGAAACTCGGGGGCGCACCGATGTTACCACTCGTGCAGTAGGCGCAAAGCTAGCAGTGGCAAAACGCGGATAATTAGATTATCATGCGCGTTTTGCCACCGCTAGCTTTGCGCCTAATATTTTGTTATTATGGGACACAAAAAAAAATTAAAGACGTTTACAAATCTTTGTAGTGCGAAACTAGAGCGCAGCTCTTGAGGAGGAGGAGGGGAGAGTATGCCCCTCCTCCTCCTCCTTCCCCCATGCTTCTCCTCTCCCCTCCGTCTTCTTATTTCCTCCTCTTCCTCCTCCTCCTCCTCCTCCTCCTCCGCTCCGCTGACCAAAGGTTGGCAGCGCGCACCTTCGGTCAGCGGGGAAATGACGTCCTGTGACACGAAGTCATGTGACGTCATTTTCCCCGCTAAATTTAGCGGTGAAAATGACGTCACATGACCTCGTGTCACGTCATCCATAAACAAATTCATTTTCTCCGCTAGATTTAGCGCGAAAATTGACGCCACGTGACTTCAACACCAATTCAATTTTCCGCTAAATTTAGTGGGGCGGTTACGCCGACGGCGACGCCGATGGCGACGCCGGGAAATGCGGAACCGGGTGCGCTACGCTCTAAAAATAAATAAATAAAAAAGCAGCAGTGGTGCGTCAAATTGCAAAACAGCTGAATGTCCCAGCGACACCCTAGTGATTTTCTAAGAAAGCCTTAATCGTGCTTTATGCTTTATGTAAGGTCACCGTTTGGCCACCTTTAGCTTTGATTTGAATATACGACTACTTTGGGCCCAGCCTGATGGTAAAAGATTTAAAATACCAACGTACTGGCAGTTTTCACTGGAACGAAGCAAGTGCACATTTCTTGCCCTGTCGCACAATGGTTCGACAGACATAAACAATATCTCTTCATATGGCAGTGTTCTTTCCTGACGCTTTTTATAGCATCATTATAAGAAAATACTTTCATTTTAAAGGGCTTGTACGACAGCTAAAAGCCTAAGCTCATAGTTTTATTTTTGGCAGTTGCTCCTGCTGCTGAGCGAAAGTTAGTGCGGTGGAGGTGCCTTTTTGAGCAAAGAACTCCTCGCACTTGTAGCCTAGTGGTGGTATTGGCGCTATGGCTGATTTACAAAAAAAAAGGGGGCTGAGAAGCAACTACTACGGCGGGCAATTTGGCCACACCACCAGCGAAACATTCCAAGGAAAGACTGATTTTTTACTTGCACCATGCAATAAAAGGAATGAAACCATTATTAATTCGTTTTAAAACAACATATTTCACTTTTAATAAAGTAAAGAATGTGCCTCAAACCTGTTTAGACCAAAAATTATATATTGCCCGTTCGCCCCTCGGTTTAGCCGGGCTATCCCCGGTGCAATAAACATCAACCATAAACCCTCTATTTATTTTAAGCACTACTTAGATCCTTCGGAGCAAAGTAGCGCAATCTAGAACGCCATCTCTCGAGGACTAGCGGCGAACGCCCGGGGGTTCCAACTTCGGTCACAAATGTCTGGGGGAGGCGAGAAAATTGTTGTTTCTTGAATATTTTGGGGATGTACGGAACGACAATAGTTTTTGACATAATAAAGGAACAGTTTACAAAAATTTGCGCTAAGTTGTCTGCCATGTAAGAACTTATTTTTTTTTTATTGCCTGAGCGACATCACGCAGCAGACGACGCGGCGACGTCACATCGTTCACGTGACCTGCTCCGGCCAAGCCAAGAAGTTTATCTCTACTACGCATAACAATCGTCTGCTTCAAACGCCATTGCCTTGCAAATTGCCTTAAACGCATACAATATTATGAAAACTTTGATAAAGTGTTTAGTGCTTTACCAACTTCACGACAGACTAGTGTCGAAAAGTGTGAACTCAGCGTTTAATCCGCCGTATTGTGTCGATCTTCATGTGTTCTCCCATAGGGCGGGCACCTCCTGGAACCCTGAGTACGACGTGACTCGGGCCGCGCTGCTCTGTTGGCCATGTTGTCGGCAAAACGCGCGGATCAAAGGCTTGCGTTACTCTGCTCCGTAGGAGCTATATAGTGCTCTATAGTTAATTTGCCGTGTGATCCCGAACGCCTTTTGATACAGGTACCTTCAGCTAAGGAACCTAAGCTACAGGTCCTTTAGGCAGCCCGTGTGAATGGGGTATAAGTGTGACATGAAGCACCTACTTTGGGTCTGCCCGCTGTACTTGCAGCCCCGGACCCGTGCCTTGACCATCATGCAACAGAGCTCTCAGCCTACCTCCATGCGCGCCTGCAGGCTATGCGAGACCCCTCCACCCCTAAGGTAACGTTGCCCTAAGGCCTAAGGTGACCACCATCAAGCTCTGGCGATCGCTGCTCGAATTAGAGCACTGCATGGGCCGGAATTTCCATGCCCGGCCCGACCCGGTCCGGTAGAGGCACGGCCCGGTCCGAGCCCGACAGAATGTTTAATTTCTAGGCCCGGCCCGACCCGGCCCGGAAGAAAAACCGCCCAGGCCCGCCCCGGGCCCGGCAGAACTTTTAGATAGAAGCCTGAGCCCGGACCGAGCCCGGCCCGAGCCCGACAGATTCTATACATGAGCCCGAAAAAGTTTGCAGGCTTTAACCTAAAAACTTTCTAAGCATAAAGCGGGCATATTTGATTTGAATTTCTTTTCAACTTGGACCGATTTTTTTTTTTTACACGACAAAATACAGGATGTATTTTCGAGAATATGGGCGAAATATGGACTTTATAAATGATTTGAAAAAAAAAAAAAGTGGGCAATATTTTATTTATGCATTTCTTGAAGAGATATTGAACTTTTCGTTGTTCAATTCGTTTCACAGAGAACTTTCCTCGCCTCATGTTTTTTTTTTGTTGTTGTGAAGAGAGAATCACAATCACGCTAGTGCATCTTCAAAAGTCTGTATAAGCCACAAAGTGTAAAGTCAAGCTCACGTTTTTTTCTTATTTTTTTAGTTTGAAAAGCAGAGGAAAAAGACACTCATGCTGTACCCTGCGACAGGAGTGCCCTCGTTTTCTTGAGCGCACTTTCCCACTATGCTGGTGGAATCATAAACGTTCCCTTCATTCCATGTAAAAAAGTTTCCAAATATAAGACGTGTTTTTTTTCGTTTTTTTTTTTTTTGAACGGCGCCGTAGTGATTTTGCATTTCGCTTGTTTGTTTTTATTGAACCTTAAACGATCAATGAGCAAACTTTTTTGCTACAAAGAATTTTATAATTTGCGGCATACGATTGGCCGGGCCGGCCCGAGCCGGCACGGCCCGAAAAATGTTTAGTTCAAGCCCGGGCCCGGCCCGGGCCCGAGAAAATACGTGCTACACGGCCCGAGCCCGGCCCGCGGGCCGGGCCGGGCCGGGCTCGGCCTTTCGGGCTGGCCCGTGCCCGCGCAGTGCTCTAGCTCGGATACATCCAGGACCCTGCAGCTCTACCTTTTGGCGCCTGCCTTCATCTTTTCACCGCAGCGTTTTAACGCAATCAATGCAGAATACGTTAACGCTTTACCACCACTGTGAGCAGTGGTGGTAAAGCGTTAAGCGTGGTGGTAAAGCGTTAAGCGTGGTGGTAAAGTTGTGGCATGCCACAACTGTGAGCAGCCCACAGTTGTGGCATGCCATAACAGGTGCGCCTTGATGGATATGTAAAGTTTTGCGCTGCTTAAAACCGGGTACAAACACAACATTTTTTTGGAAGGCATTCTTGTTGCTGATTCTCTTTGTTGCAACTGCCAGTAAATAAATACAGTTTTAAGCAGCACTTTACTATATTGAACTGTCTAAGCTTGCTGTTTTAATTAGTGCTGTTTTTGAACATCATACTGCACCTTCATAAAAGGCAACATAACTAATGTGAGCATAATGTGTGGCTTAAAGGACAACTGCACATAAATTTCAATGTTGAGAAAACAATGCAGTCATACGTCCCATCATCCGAAAAGCCTACACGTTTAATATTACGACATAATTCTGCCTAAATGTTTATTAAAGCGGCCAACTAATGGTGAATTCCGCTTGCAGATCTCGAGCGCTCCAAAAGCGCTCCATTTGGAGCGCGCATATTCCGCTCGCAGATCTGGCTCGAGTTGGTCATCTTCCGCTCGTAGATCTCTGGCAGCGCCCGCTCCGTCGAGCGCCCCAAACCCCGCCGAACTTGCTCTGCTGGATTTCACAGATCTTTCCGGAAGTTGACAGAGCGGCCCACGGGATTTCCTTCTAAATCGGCAGTGCGCATGCGCGGCGAGGTTGGAGAGGTCGGCGGGCCGGTCGGGTCGTCGAGTTGGATCTGTTCGGGTGCGTCGGTTGTTTACGCGGGATTGTGATGGCTCGAACGCTTCTACCTCGCGTAGATCAGGGATACAAAGCCTGGACTGTTGAGCGTGGTAAATCGTAAGCGATGACATCTGTGATCGTGAGAGGAAGAAAGAGAAAAAGAACGACAGAAAAGCCGAAGGCAGACGCCTGTTTAGGCCTTTTCATTCTGCAGCCAATGATTGTTTACCTTTTTACTGGGCATTCCGCCGGCGTTTTCCCGTGCAATAAAGCAAGAAGAGATTAGGCAACGACCGTGAAAGTGGTGGTTTGTTACCTCTTCGTTTATTAAAGTCGTACCAGAAATCTGAACTCCACCACTGGCAATCGCTGTCCGTGCACCGCCGCTTCGAGGCGGCCGAAAGGTATGTGACGGTGCCGAACGCAGACGTCTTCGTTATTTGTGACATGGGCGCCGCGGTACGTATAATTTCGCCCGGCCTGTGTCGCGTGTTATTTCTGCAGCTAAGCAGTGACAGTTGTCACTGGTCGTCGGAAAGATCAGTCGGCTGGCGCGTTGGTGGGCTTGTCAAGTTCCAGCAGCGGCCATTTTGAACGGCGGAGGGGGAAGCGGTGGGGAGCGGTGTGAAGGAGGTCGCTCCAAAAATGCAAGTTTATCTTCCCCTCGTCGATTCGGAGCGGGTGCCACGGAGCGGAATTTCTGAAAGCGCTCCGGATCTACGAGTGGAATTCACCATAAGTCTGAGCGGCTCCAGTCATCAAATCTGCGTAATCTAGTGGGCGGTGCGCGGAACAGTGCAGTCGACGCCACTGTGTGGACACGCCAACCCTGCGGGAAACGTCACAAATATGAAAAATTGTATTGTTTGTTTTCTAATTTTTGAGACGCGGTGCGCAAAGTCGAGAGAAATAAAGGGTTTGGAGGGTTAAAGACGTAGCCGATGCAGCTCTCCTTACCACTTGATATCCTGTAATGTGACAAGTGGGACCGATGTTGCCTCGCAGCGGGCAAGGTTTCGGTTTCGCTTTGTGATTTTCGTTGAAACGAGGTTTTCAAGAAAACTATCTAGCTTTTCGGAAAACGAATCACACAGAAGCAATTATTAGTAGTTCTGACATGGTAATCACTCGTAATCCCAAAGTTTGTGGAATTGACCGGGATTGCCCTCTAAAACATTGTGTAATGTTTTTGGAAGCTCTTCAGTGGTGCATTGAGAAATGACCGAAAAGTAGGGCACTTACCCGAGTATCAATGACAAAACCGATGTCCTCTAGCTTGAAATTGTTGTGGCTCCTCTCCATGAAGAGCCTGTACTCCCGCTTGGCATTTGGCTCGTTGTCCCTGCCCCACCGCATCCCCTCGGTGCAGACGTCGGGTCTTCTCTGGAGGACACAGTCCACGAGGCTTCTGGGGTTGTCGAGGTGGAGCGTCTATC